>JAQQSW010015036.1:0-11975 GCA_028646575.1 Pseudocheirus occidentalis | reverse complement strand
GTCATTGTCTTAGATTGTTAACATTCATTTTTAAAGTTTTAAGTTTCAAACTTTCTCCCTCACTCCCTCTTCTCCCACTTCCCTGAGAAGGTAAGTAATTTTATATAGATTATACATGTGAAGTCATGCAAAACATATTTCTATATTAGCAATATTGCAAAAGAAGACACTCCACCCCACAAAAAAGCCCTCCAAGAAAAATAAAGTAAAAATAATTATGCTTTGATCTGCATTCAGACTGCGTCTATTCTTTCTCCAGAGATGGAGAGCATTTTTCATGATGGAATCATCTTGGATCATTTTATTACTCAGAACAGTTTTTGACCATTGTAAAGTGTTGCTATTATTGTGTACATTGTTCTTCTGGTTCTGCTCACTTCACTTTGCATCAGTTAGTATACTTCTTTCCAGGTTTTTCTGAAACCATCCCTCATCATTTCTTATACTACAGTAGTATTCCATTACATTCATATACCACAGCTTGTTCAGCAGCAATTAATGGACATCCTCTTGATTTCCAATTCTTTGCCACCACAAAAAGAGGTGCTATAAATTTTTTGGTAACCATCAGTCCTTTTTCTCTTTTTAATCTCTTTGGGATACAGACCTAGTATTGGTATTACTAGGTCAAGGGGTATGATAGACCTTTGAGCATAGTTCCAAATTACTCTCCAGAATGATTGGATCAGTTCACAACTCCACCAACATTACATTAGTATACCTATTTTTCCACATCCCCTCCAGCACTTGTCATTTTTTCTTTTCTGTCATATTAGCTAATCTGAGAGATGTGAGGTGATACCTCAGAGTTGTTTTAATTTGCATTTTTCTACTTACATGTGATTAAGTACATTTTATATGACTATAGATAAATTTTATTTCTTTTTCTGAAAACTGCCTGGTCATATCCTCTGAACATTTTATCAATTGAGGAATGATTCTTATTCTTTTAAATTTGACTCACCACTCACCATATTTGAGAAATAAACCTTTATCAGATAAACTTGCTGTAAAATTTTCCCCCAGTTTCCTACTTTCCTTCTAATCTTGGCTGCATTGGTTTTGTTTGTGCAAAAAACTTTTTAATTTCATGTAATCAAAATTACCCATTTTATGACTTGTAAGCTCTCTGTCTCTTGTTTTGTCATAAATTCTTCCCTTATCCATAGGTAAGATTTTCCCCTGATCCCCTAATTTAATTATCATATTAGCCTTTATGTATAAATCATATATCCATTTTGTCTTTATCTTGGTATATGGTGTGAAATGTTGGTATGGCAATTTAAAACACATGAGACAATTTCCAAGTATATTTCTAGTAATCAATTTACTAATTGGGCTAGCCAGTAATGCATAAGTTGATAGTCAGTGGTTTCTTTCAGTCACCAAAGATGCCAAAAGATACTTTGGAACACTTTAAACGAGGGGTGTTCTTCTGATAGGGAATTCCCCTGACAAGTGAAACTTGACTATATTTGGTGAATGTTTAATAAGGAGGTGGGCTACAAAATCTGCAGCTCCTCTTGCTGAAAACATGGCTTGATCATGAGACTCTGCACCCTCCAGGAGTCTGGGCAGGGAAAACCATTTCCATCTGGATCTCTCTGGCTAATTTTCTCCTTCATGAGTTTAGGGTCAACGTAAATTCTAATGAAGGGGATCAAGGACAGGAGTTCCTTCCCCCAGGGGAAGGACTCACCTAGACTGGATTCTATCTAAATAAATCTAAAGAGAAAATAAGTTTCCCAATTGGGTGCTCAGATGCCTTGACCAGAGTTGGAATGCTTCTGACATTCTTTGGATATGGTTGGGGAGAAGCTTATCTCAACATAGTCTTTTTACAGAGAAGAAAATATTACAAATTATCATTAATAATCAATGGTACCACATTAAAATTAATTTATCTCATTAGTTTATACTTAGTTTCTGCCAAACTGCTTTCTAATTTTGCCAGCAATTTTTGTTGAATAGTGAATTCTTTTCCCAAAAGCTTGGATCTTTGTGTTTATCAAACATTAGATTATTATGGTCATTTACTACTATATATTGCATACCTAATCTATGCCACTGATGTACTACTATTTCATCACTATGGAAACCATACAAAGGGAAATACTCTTCCCACAGCACCTTATACTTAACGTATGAGTTTTCTTGTTACTGATGAGGTGTCCCTGTGTACATCAGATGAATCAATTAATCCATTGACTAGTATTTATTCAGCATCTGGCCAGTGGTTCTCTCCATTTCTGGCAGGTAGTATCCCGGTTAGCCTTGGTCAGAATATATTAATTACAATTCCAATATCAGTCAATTTTTGAAATTGAGTTCCATGTACATAACTTTGGAACTCATCAATGGCAAGTCACTACAAAATCAAGAACTTAAGTTTGTGTAAGGAATAACAAGCCTCACTGTCAGTAAGTTCTCTAATAGAAAATGCAATAGACTTTTGATGTCCTCTAATTTCCAGGTATAACTTTGCTACAACACCTCTACACTAGTGTCAGCGTCTAACAGAAAGGACTTACCTGAATCTGCATACACAAACAATGATGCCCTTTCAGAATTCTCAGCTCACCAGACTTCTAATAGTATCACATAGTTTAGGACTGATTTTCGTTTTTTTTCTCTTCCTCTTTCTGGTTCTTCTGAATCATATAACCATCAGTGAAAGGCTTAGCAGTCATGATGTAGCTCTTTACAAATTTCAAATAGTAGCCACCAAATCTTAGAAAGGTGGCCAGCATTTCTATATTTTCATTCACTGCTGAGTTACCATATTGCCTGTTGTGAAATTGAAAATTTATACCCCACTTTATTCTCATATTAATTATTAATTGAAGAGAGGATTCTGGGAAGATGGCAGAATAGGTCAGAAAATTCCAACCTCTCCAGATTTCCTCCACAAACAATACAAAACAGTACCTTAGGGTAAATGTAGAGTGTTAACGTGAAAGTTTGGTTAAAGGAGACAAATAGGCTAAGTGATATGTAAATTCATATTGTTTATATTCCCTTAAAGCTAGACAAAGCTAGCAAGCTTGTATGTACAAGGAGCCAAAACCTAAGTTCTGACTGCTCAATGCAAGATGACAAAGTTTTTATATGTTTAGGACCATCCCAGGATGTCTGTGTCCTCAGATTTATGATCTCCCTATGTTTTTTTTATCCATATCATGAGAAAGGAAGTTTCTTAGTTGTAAATATAGATTGACAAGACAATTGACAGAGTAGGGTCAGTTGGAATTTATGATCTAAGGATGTCTGTATTTGGGATGTCTGTGTTTTTCCTTCATATGGAATATTGTCTCAAAATAAGAGAAATTTCACTTTCCTATCATAAATAGGAAGAAATACCCACTGTTAACCTTATCTGGTCGTTCAAGTTACAGACACAGAAAAGGACATTTTTAGAGCAAAGCAAAGCAGTCTGGTTGATTAGTTCAGGCTTTGGATATTATTGAAGGCCAAAAAATGATATTTAATGGTTATCATTCACTCCTTTTGGTCAAAGGCAAGCTGTAGCTTAGCCTTAAGACCAAGGAAGGTATGGAAAAAACCTCTCTCTTCCTCAGAGGGGAAAATCTTCATCTAAGTGGATTTGGGGTTTTTCCCAACCACTTCCTGAAATAGGGACCACTAAAGGTAAATCAAATTCTTTGTCAGATGGTGTCTGCCTCACGAAGAGCAAGTTCTTCTCCTGTGGTTGGATGTCCCCAGAGATGGGCAGCCACTGAAGGGCAGTTGCAAACAAGCAAAAGGGGCAGACTGCAAAGGGGATCCAGGTAGGGAGAAACTTTTGCACAGAGTTTAAAGAACTACAAGGTGAGTGCATTTCTAAATCACCTTGCTTAGAGAATCATTCATCTAATCACTAATATGTGGCAACTATAAACCATCATATATTTTCATAATAGCTAAGATTTCAAATGGACAGTCTGTTATCATAGTAAATATAAGCAGTATTATTACTAATTGTTTATAATCCAAATATAACAGTTTCAAATTATCAGATTTTATCACACCCTTAAAAAAAAATAAATCACATGCAGCATAATCCAGAAAAAAATTTGCTGTAACACCATTTCTACTTCACAATCATCTCTCAAAATACAATTTAGAAATACAGTGATAACAAACAATAGATGACATAGAAATTATTGAAAAAGAGGGAAAAAATACTTCAAAGTTAACAATTACTTTAAATTAGAGAGGGATAAAAATAATGTTGTATCTAACAAATGCCAGTCATCATGTTAAGTATTTTGCAGTCATTATACCATTTTGATCACATAGCAACAACTACTATTATTTTTCCCTTTACAAATCAGGAAACAGGTCAAACAGAGATAAAATAGCTTGCCGAAAGTTGATACATTTTGCAACCAGAGCAGAGAAGTATGGTATTTATTTGGAGCAGAGGTTTGCTTCCCACTGTGTGGGATAAAGACCGCTACCAGACCTTTAAAATTGGAGCCTGAGTCAGAAAGCAGAAAGAGTCATTTATTCTTTCTCATGAGAAAGGACACAGCCCTCATGGCTCAAGGGGCATCAGCCAGAGAGTGCAAATTGGGAAGCTCACAGGCTTCTGTTATCCTAATCCTAACCCAGCCCACTCCCCTGTCTGGTCAGTGAGGTAGGCTCACAATCTCAAACTAATCAGTGGAAAGCAATCTCAATCCTTCAAGACCATAATTATTTGTAAATTAGTATCCTATTAAAGGACAGTGTTTTCCAATTCTTCATTATGCGCCAAGTTTGGAAAAAGTCAATGAGAATTACAGTTGATAATCCTTTATTATCACAATTATTCATTTGACCCTTCTACCCAATCAGAAGGAAACATGCTTCAATCCCTTACCCATATCTACACAACAAACTTGGGGGCAACTACTGAGAGGAAGGCTAGTGTTGTTTCCTTTAAGTTTCATTACCTTGTTCCATAGCCTTTGCTATCTCTCATACCAGTGGTGATAATTCTTGGAGGTAGGGCTTAGGGAATGCTTGAAACAGGCCAGATCCATCCGCCTCTCCCTTCTCCCACAACTGCAGAATTTACTTAGCCTGGGGTGGTATGTAGCTGATGGGCAGAATGTACAGGACATGGGTGACATTTCCAAGCTTTACCAAGAAGGGTGGGCTACAAGGTGCCCAGAGGAACAGGGAAGTTAGGGCTACTGTCAGTATCCCTCCCCTGCTTTTGCCAGGTGGAGAAGTTTTCCCTACAGTTCTTCTGCATTATCTTATCTTAATATGATCTGGGATGAAAAGGTTTAACAAGATCTTGTGGCTGTTAAAAATCTCCTCAACTCTTGGGGAGGGGGTGGGGAATGCTAAGTGATCAGGACTGGGAGAAGGTGTCTTAGCATGGGTGAGCTCCTGGAGTTACCTATAGTCTCAGGAGTTTTCTCCAGCAATCCCAATATAATCAATTTCCAATTTCTTAAAGATTCCTCCCAGAATCTGCTAAGATGTTTTTAGCTATAGCTAACATTTCCTTGTAGTTCCAAGTTGGCCAGATCAGAAACCACAAGGAAAAGAGTCTTACAAATTTGTTTGTTTGTTTCCCTAGCTACATCCCTTAGAAATCTCTAACTGCCTGCATTTCAAATTTTACAAGATTCATGGCACACATGATACAGACAGAGATGCACACATTGACAGACAAATTGACAGGACAAATATACAGAGGGGGAATGAGAGGCTTGTTAGAAATCCCCATCACAAATTAGCTTTTCTAGATGTTTTGTTGTCCTTTAAACTTAATTTGGTTTTAAGATAAAGTACTTAATTTGGTTTTAAGATAAAGTAACTTTGACCTGTCCAAAAAGCCCCATTGTGGTCAATAAAATTTGGGCTATCTTTAGTTAACTAACACTAGTGCTGGCAATACTCATGCTAATTTTCCTAAGATCAATCCTCAAAGGGGACCTAATTAATGCAAAACGATTTAACGTTAAATGATCCCTATTCTCAAAACTAGCTTAAGGGAATTTCAGACTTCAACCAAACTAGCGGGAGTCCTTTGGAAGCTGGGTATAGAGGAATTTACCTGACTCCATTAAGGTTAAGACTCCAGGAAAAATGGATCCTGAGGCAACTAAGTCAAGAGTGTTGAAGGGATGGGCTGTTTTGCCATTCCAACAGTTCATCCAAGTCACAGCACCATAACTGTTAACCTGAAAGTTTGGTTAAAAGAGTCAAACAGGTTAGGTGATATGTAACATTTGTTTATTCCCTTAAAGTTAGACAAAGTTAGCAAGCTTTTACATGCAAGAAGCCAAAACTTAAGTTCTGACTCCTGATACAAGACTGACAAATTTTTTATATGATTAGGACAATCCCAGAATGTCTATGTCCCTGATTTATGGTCTCCATATGTTGTTGGGAGTTTTTTTTTTATCCGTACCATGAGAAAGGAAGTTTCTTAGTTGTAAATATAGATTGACAAGACAATTGACAAAGTAGGGTCGGTTGGAATTACGACCTCAGAATGTCTGTTTTCCCCTGTATGAAATATGCCCCCAAGATAAGAGAAATCCCACTTTCCTGTTATCAATGGAAAGAAATATCTTATGTTGACCTTCTCTGGTCTTTCAAGTTACAGACACAGAAAAGGGCATTTTTAGAGCAAAGCAGTTTGATTGATTAGTTCAAACCTTGGGATCTTATTGAGGGCCCCAAATTACTATGTATTGATTATCAAGAGTGTCAAAAATAAACGAGTCAGGGTAGAACAGTGGTCCTCCTGGAAAAACTGGAGAAGATCGGAAGAAAGATTCCAGGAGGGAGGTTCAGTCTGAGTGAAATACAAATACCTCCAGGCTATCTCAACTAAAACAACAAACAGTAAGCCCTGGTGGCAACTGGGTTGGTAAGTAGCCTCAGCCTCCAGCCACAGAATTCCCACCTCACAAGCAAGGGCCAGATAATTGGGACAGGGAAGATTGAAGAAACCTCTGCTGCCAAGCATGCCAGGCCCTCTTGTGCTGCTGAGACATGGTCCAAGGTGAGAAGTGTTAGAAATAACCACTTGTGAATTTAGGAAGAAAAAAGATTTTTATATCCTCGTTTCAGATGGTAACTTGACCTTTTATTCCTACTGAAAAGTGTCAAGTAGAAAGTTAAGCTAATTACATAGTCCTTTTTATAATTCATCTAGATTTAAATTGCACACCTTGAGTGCCATTGATTAGCATTTTGGAGTTCATTGAATCCCACCCTTTGACCACATTCTCTTATTTCCACATTTCAATTCCCCCCCCTCCTCTCATCCTCATATATTTATTCTTTATAAAAGGAAATGCCAAGTCAGAATATTTTAGTAGCTTCCTCATTTGTCTGCATCAACTAGCAAGAGAAAAGTTTTCTCTTCAGTTGCTAATAGATTTCACATTCTAGCCCAGGATATAAAAAATAAAAGTTCCATGATCTAATATTGAGTCTGGGTTAATAGGCTTTGTCTTTGTGAATGACACAGCCTAGCAATCCCTTTTGATATACAGGAAGAGAGCTTCTTAGATATGCTGATTTTTCAGGTGCCAGCCTCCCCCACTGTCCTGTACAAGCAGTTTTTGTCTCTGACATTAGCCATCAGTATGGCTTCAAATCAGGTTTCAAATAATTTCTGTTTTTATATAATTCTGTGGAAAACAAATTCAATCATTTCTTACAGAAGGAACCAGCACAAGACAGGTAAGTGCAAAAGCAGTGGGGTGGGGATGCTGCTGGCAATGGGCACTTACAGGAGAGCCAAGTTCTCAGGCCAAAGGGGAGAACTAAAGGTGATAGCCACTGGAGGGACCTCAAGGAGCAAGAGCACTTCCAGTATACTACCTGTTACTTGGAGGGGAAAAGAAGTGCAGACAGGACAAAACACAAAAAATCATAGTCTCTTCTTAGCTTTTTTACTCGACTCCCTGACACGTACTCTTCAGTATAGTCTTATGAACAAGACATGCCATCTCAGCTCCAGGAATTTTATGTAGCTATGCCCTATTCCTGAAATGTTGTCCATCCTCTGCTCTGACAACTAACCTCCCTGGCTTCCTTTAAGTTCCAGCTAAATCCTACTTCCAATAGAAAGCCTTCTCCAGCCCCTCTTAATTTCCTCTTTGGCCTGGGAGCTCTGGAATTGGGCTAGTTTTCATTTTGGGATCTTTTTCAGGAGGTAACTGGTAGATTCTTTCTATCTCTAGTTTACCTTCTGGTTCTAGGATATCAGAACAGTTTTCCTGGATAATTTCTTGAAATATGATGAAATAGGCTCTTTGTTGGATCCTGGCTTTCAAGGTGTCCAATAATTCTTAAATTATCTTTCCTGAATTGATTTTCCAAGTGGGTTGTTTTTCCAACAGTTTTCTTTTCCTATTTTTTCATTCTCTTGACTTTGTTTTATTGTTTTCTTGAAGTCTTAAACTCCCTTTAACTGCCCTAATAATGAAAAAAAGTTATTTTAATAGATAAAGCTCTTAGGAGTTAAATGTATCACCCTCCCATATAAGAATGTAAACAGTTTAACTTGAATCCCTTATGATTTCTCATTCATGTTTACCTTCATTAACTTCAGTTTGCCCAAATCTAAGTTTTAACCAATTGTTTTCCTTAGTAAGATTTTTTTTTCCTTTTTCCAATTGGTCAGTTCTGCTTTTTAGAGAGTTCTTTTTGGTTCCTCTTTTACCATTAGGCCAATTTTTTTTTAAGGTATTAGTGTTTCCAGTATTTTTGGTGCCTCTTTTACCAAGCTGTTGATTATCTTTTCGTAATTTTCTTACATGACTCGTTTCTTTTCCCAATTTTTATTATACTACTGTTATCTACTTTTTTACTTTCCAGGAATCCTTGCTGGTTATGGGTCCAATTAGCATTTTTCTTTGAGACTTTTTTGGTAGGCATTTTCACATTGTTATCTTTTTCTGAGTATATGGCTTGATCTTCCCTGCCACTACAACAGCTTTTTAGGGTAAAATTCTTTTTACTGTTGTTTGCTCATCTTTCCAGACTATTTCTTGACTTCTAACTTTATGTTAAAGTTGGACTCCACTCACCTGTGTGTGGGAAAGCACTATCCCAAGCTTCAGGCTTTTTCATGCAGCTGTTTTCGGAGCTCATTCTGTGGGCCTGCAAGTTTTTGGTGCTTCCAAGGTAGTGTGATCATGGGAAAGTAATGGTCCACTGCTCCCCTGGTCTTCACTCTAACTTTTACCCAGGAAGGGCCCCTGGTCTCCTGCAGTCACAAATGCTAGTATTTTTCTTTGCTTTGGAATTGTGGCCAAGGTCCCTGCTGCCTTGTGACTGCACTTGTGAAAGTGCTCCTTTCCACCCCAGTACTGGGACCCAGAACCGCCTATGGGCAATAGAGCTGCCAATCAGTGCCAACTGTGCCTAGTACCAGCAAAGGGTCCCTTGCAATCTCTTTATGATAGGTTGCCTACTTCACATACCTTCCCAGACACACCTGTCTCCAGGATGAGAGCTCCCAAATCTGCTGCTGCTGTGTCTGCCATTGCTGCAGCTGCACGTGCGGGTTGAAGACAGGCCACCAGCCCAATGTCACAGACTTCTCCTGATGACTTCACAGATTTTCTTAGGCCAGGAAAATGCCTCATCCCAACCTTTTGTTGACTCAGCTGCTCTAAAATTTTATTTGAAAAGTTGTTTGGAGGAAAATGTTGGGAGAGTTCAGCTCAGTGGTTGCCCCTAATCCACCAGAGGTACAGGTAGTGATTCTGCCCTCCCTTTTGTTCTGTTCTTTGCATTCTGTGTCCATCATTGATATTCTTATAGTTCTTTGTTTCTTTTACTTGTGTTATCACTATCACTGATCTTCTCTCCCTACTCAACCCCCCCCAATAAAAGAATCTTACTTATGAAAAATAACTGTAGTCAATGAGAGTAAATCCATGCACTGACCCTGTCTAAACATGCATGTTTCATTCTGTACCTGTAAGTTCGTCACTTCTCTTTCAAGAGGTAAAAAACAAACTTCACCACTGGTCCTTGGAGTCATGGTTGGTCATTGCAAAGACCAAAGACTTTCAAAGTTAAGTCTTATCTTTACAATATTTTGATATAAATTGTTCTCCTCATTTGGTTCCCCGGATTCTGTATCAGGTCACACAGTACTTTCCATGTTTCTCTGGATCTTCTCCTTTTGTCTTTACTTACAGAAACATTACATTACATTCACTTACCATATTTTGTTTAGCCCTTCCACAACTGATGATCCCTTAGTGCCCCTTAGTTTCTAATTCTTTGCTAGAACAATAGGTGCTCCTATAAATATTTTTGTATGTTTTGCTTTGGTTCTTTCTTTTATCTTTTGGTATATAAATGGTATTATTGAGAAGCTAGTCAGCACAGTGGATAGAGTGTTGGCCGTACAATCCAAAAGACCTAGGTTCAAATCTGGCCTCAGATACTTTATAGCTGTGTGACCCTGGGCAAGTCATTTAACCCTGTTTGCCTCCGTTCCTCATCTGGAAAATGATCTGGAGAATGAAAGGACAACCCACAACAGTATCTTTGGGAAGAAAACCCCAAATGGGATAATGAAGAGTCAAAAATAACTGAAAGTGGTCATGTCAATCCTTTTTTTAAAATTTATTTATTTATTTTCTTCTTTACATCACTCATTTCCACAAGATTTTGAGTTAACAATTTTTCTCCCCATCTTTCCCCTATCCACCACCCCAAAACAGCAAACCCACTGTAAAGCCCCTCCCCTAATCTGCTCCCTCTTATGTCCTCCCCCATGGCCCCTCTATCTTTCCAGGAGGGCAGGATGGGTGTCCCTACCCCAGTGCCGGTATATCTTAATTCCCAGTTGCATGTAGTTAATACTAATAATAATCTTTATACATATACATTTTTAACATTTGATTATAGAACTTTAAATTCTAGATTCTTTCCCTTCCTCCCTCATCACCCACCCCCAATGGGAGAACAAGCAATTCAATACAGTCATTATATGTGTAATTACATAGAACATCTCCGCAGTGGACATATTGTGAGAGACTGATTATATGTCCCTCTTTCCTATCCTGCTTCCCCCCCCTTGTTCTATTCTCTACCCTGTCCCTGTCCCTTTACAGAAGTGTGTACTTCCAGCAATCCTCCCCCGCCACCACCCTGCCCTCTCATCGCCATCCCCCCTACTCTCCTGTGTGGCAAGATACCCAGTTGGGAGTTTATGTCATTCCTTCCCTAAGCCAAATTCAATGAGAGCAGGGTTGACCCTTTCCCTTTTGCCTTTCTCTTCTTCCCCTCCATTGTAACAATTATCCCTTGCCTCTTCTATATGAGATGATCAACCCCATTCTGTCTCCCTTGCCTCCTCTCATTCTAATCCTCTGCCACCTCAGAATCTCACCTTTTAAAGTATCATCCCTTTCTATTCAATTGGTCCTGTGCCATTTATGTATACATATATACACATACTCAGATATGTAGTCATAGACACAAATACACCCTCCCATATAGACATATGTGTATGTATATGTATATATACATTTGTTTTCCCTTCATCTATCCTCATACTAAGAAAAGTTTCATAAGTTACAATTATTGTTTGTCCATGTAAATATTTCAACTTTGATAAGTTCCTTATGATTTCTTTTTTTGTTGTTTGTTTTGTTTTTTGTTTTTGCTTTTTGGAGGGCAATTGGGGTTAAGTGATGTGCCCAAAGTCACACAGCTAGTTAGTGTGTCAAATGTCTGAGGTCAGATTTGAACTCAGGTCGTCTTGACTCCAGAGCTGGTGTTCTACTCACTGCACCACCTAGCTGCCCCTGTGATTTCTTTTCCATGTTTACCTTCTCATGCTTCTTGTATTTGAGTGTCAAACTTTCTTTTCAGTTCTGGTTTTTTCAGCAAGAATGTTTGAAAGTCCTCCACCTCAGTGAATGACCACACTTTCCCCTGGAACATTATACTCAATTTTACTGGGTAGGTGATTCTTGGTTTTAATCCTA
>JAQQSW010015035.1:0-11975 GCA_028646575.1 Pseudocheirus occidentalis | reverse complement strand
AGAGAGAGAGAGAGAGAGAGAGAGAGAGAGAGAGAGAGAGAGAGAGAGAAAGAGAGAGATTGAAAGAGAGAGAGGGACAGAGAAGAAGAGACAGAGGGAGAGAGAAAGAGAGAGACAGAGAGAAAGAGAGAGAGAGAGAGGAGAGAGAGAGGAGAGAGAGAGAAGGAGAGAGAGAGAAGGAGAGAGAGAGAGGAGAGAGAGAGAGAAGGAGAGAGAGAGAAGGAGAGAGAGAAAAGGAGAGAGAGGAGAGAAGGAGAGAGAGAGAGAGAAGGAGAGAGAGGAGAGAGAGAGAAGGAGAGAGAGAAGGAGAGAGAGGGGAGAGAGAGAGAGAGAGAGGATGGAGACAACCAGCTCCTTTCAAGGCAGCTTCTTCCCAGAGTTTTTTTTTTCTTTAGCAACTTGAAGTGCAGTTAGCCTCATTCATCTCTCTCCAAGGTGAAAGCCGAAGTATCCAAAGCCCAAGAGAGGGAAGAAAACTGAAGAGCCTCACCTGCTCTCACCAGCTCCTCCCCTCCAGTCCTGTAGCTGGTATGGGGCATTGATCTCCACCAATGAGGAAAGAGTCTCATTCCTTTGGATTTGGGATTGGAGATATACCAACAACAGTTTTTCCAAGAATCCACATTTTGTTCTTTTCATTACTGATTTGTGAGTGTTGTTGTGGGGTTAAAATGAGAAGAGCCAAGGGATGGTAAGAGGAAGTGATTTTATACTATGATACATAAATATCGAGGACTGCCAACTGAGAGCAGCAGATGAACAAAAGAGATTTTATTGATTGATATTCAAATACCCCCCTATAGCAGAGAATGTATGGACCAAGATTCCCTAGGTCAAAGAAGCCTGAGATTAGCAACCCTGCTCAGTGGACAGGAAAGAGAGCCGGAGTTTGCTCTTTGAAAAGGATTGCCTTGTGTGCCTTTGATTTTCTCATGGTTCTATCCCTTGGGAAATTTAAGGAAGCCCCTCCTACATAGGGTGAAACCTAGGGCAATGACTAAAGAGAATATCCCTCCTGAAGAAAAGCACCGAGAACAAAGGAAACCATCCACATGAGAATGGGAGCCAAAGAAAGGACTAGTTCACCTCACCAGACTTTGCCCTTTACCCCATATACCACTAGAAGCATATCTCCATCATGTCTAGACTTTCAATGAGATTCAAGTGTTGAGTAATATGTCTAGGTGTGAATTGGAATTATTTAGCTCCAGGATTTCTGCAGCAGAACATAACAGGTTAATCACAACCACTGTCATTAATACTAGCTGTGTGATCCTGGCTAGGGAGGTACCTTCATCTTGCTGAGCCTGTTGATTCATCTGTAACTTATGGGTAATAACCCTCACACACTAAACCTCACAGGCTGTTGTGATGGGACAATGCAGGCAAACACTTGTAATCCTCAAACACTAAGTAAATATAAGCCAATATCACTCTATATTAAATCTACCATAGGCAGCCTCAGTCGAGAAAACGTGGGTTCAAGGCTGGCCTCTGATACATACTGGCCTGTGTGACCCTAGGAAAGTCATTTGTACAAACACTTTTAGTTTCTCAGGCAATTCTGTAAGGCTATAAATCACAGCAGTTCTCAACCTATGCTGGTGAAGAAAGCTTTCTTGTTGGAAGTTCCGTACACCAATGAAGTCCTGGGACTGGTAAACCCCAAAGCTGGCACAAATACTGTCACTAATTCTCCTGGTATGAATTTGACAAGGTCATCTCACTTCTCGAATATTCAGTTTCTCTCTATATAAAATGGCTGGAAATAGGAACACTTGCATAATCTATGTCCTCAAGATGTGGTGAGGATCAAGAGAAGGAATGGATGTGAAAACACTTCATAGGGAAAGGTTAGAGCCTTCCTTTGTGTTTGCTATCAAGAAAAAGACCACATCAAGGAGTGTACTTCATGACAGTAATTTGGAGGAATTGTCTGCTGTATTCAAAAGAGAATCAATCATTTTTAAAAAGAAATCACTTTGTAATTGAGAAATGTCAGTCAATTAATAAATATTAAGTTTTATTGTATTATGGGATACAAAGAAAGCTAAAAGACAGTACATGCCCTTAAGGAACTCACAGTCTAATGAGGAAAACAACTGGTGACTCATGCACAAACGAGCTCCATACAGGATGAACTGGAAATAACCAACAGAGGGACGGCCTTAGAAGTAAGTGTGATATTAATAGGGACAGTAGGGTGGCTCAGTGAATAGAGCACCGGCCCTGGCGTCAGGAGGATCTGAATTCAAATTTGACTTCAGACATTTACTAGGAGTGTGACCCTGGGCAAGTCACTTAATACCAATTGCCTCAAAAAATAAATGAGAGAGGGATGGGAACAGGCAATCCTGTTGTAAAGTGGAAAGATCTCTGGACTTGGAGTCAGAAGATTTGGTTTTATGTTGCAGCTCTGCCACTTTTAATGGTCATGACTAACACGAAGGAATTAAATAGGTTGGAGGGTTGGCATGTGCAAGGGCTGTGTCCCACGAAAAGAGCGACCACAGACCTCCAGGTAGTTCCAGATGCCCAGGTTCTTTGAGGGAATTGAATGAGGAAGATTCCACTGCAAAGGCATGATCCCACTGGAGAGAGACAGAGACAGACAGAGACAGACAGAGACAGGGGGAGGGGGGGGAAGCTTTGACTTTGTTTCCCTGATAAAGGACAAAGCTAAGTGGCACAGAGGACAGGGTACTGGAGTTGGAATTGGCAAGGGCTGAATTCAAATCCTGCCTCAGATACTAATTGTGCGATCTTCTTAATTTCCCTCAGTCTCAGTTTCCCCTCCTATAACAGAGGTGCTTCCCTTTCAGCTTTGTGAGAAACAGGTGAGATAATAGGTTAAGCACTTTGTGAACCTTAAATAAACCATTATGTAAATACCGGCTTATCAATTAGGTGGTACAGTGGATAGAGCACTGAACCTGGAGTTAGGAGGACCTGAATTCAAGTCCAGGCTCAGAAACCAGCTGTCTGACCCTAGGCAAGTAAGTCACTTAACCCTTTTTGCCTCAGTTTTCTCATCTGTCAAATGACCTGGAGAAGGAAATGGCAAACCACTGCTATATCTTTGCCAAGAAACTCCAAGCAAGATGATAAAGAGTCAAACATGACTGAACAACAGCAAATACTAGCTTTTATTCTCCAGTGGCCTCTGACCAAAGCAAAGGATAGCAAGACTCTCGCCTCCTCATTCCAGACTGTGTTCCTCCTCTGCCTAATGGGCACCCCAGCACCACCAATCCCACAGGATTTGTGAATCTAAAAACGCTTTGAAAAGTACCATAGGAATGGGTCCCAGTTAGCAGTCATAGTACGGGGGCTATGCTGCACCTTTAGCCCCAGCAAAGACTGGCCCTCCACAGGGGCCCCAGGGTGCCAGACAGTCTTAAGCTATAAAGCTAATGTAGACAAATACATTGTGAGACTCTGAGATCAGCTCCCCACAGGGGCCTCCAACCATGAAATCATCATGTGCTAAATATGGAAATGGAGCCGAGGCCTAGCACCTCAGACGCTTCTTTTCCTAACATTTTGCTTAGCGGTTCTAGCCACACGAGCTAATTACCGGATGAATTCATTTTGCTGGGGGTTGATTTTTCCCCAGTAGCTTGCTCTTTCCCTGTTTGCCTTCTTGTTCTCCTCCAACCTGCACTGAAGGTGTGGGATTAGAGATTTGAATACCACAGATTATTCAGCAGGAATCAAAATAGTTTCACTACCAGTCTTCACCATCCCTTTGCCAGTCCACTGCTCCTCAAGGGAAAGGGACAGAGGTCCCTGGTGTGGAAGAACAAAAACAAGATCAGAGGACAAAAGGTCAACTTTCTAGTCCCATCTCTTCTACTGGCACCCTCTGGTTTTAGGCAAGATGTCCTCTGTGAATCCCAATTTCTTCAACTGTGACATAAGGGAGCTGGATGAAGTGACCTCACAGGTCCCTGCCAGCTTTATGTCCTATGTCCTAAGCAGAAGACAAAAGAAGAAGACTGTAAGGAAGAAGAGGAGGGTAATGTGGGGGAAGTTCAATCATGGAATATACCTACTGAGAATGTGAGTGGAGATTCAATAAGGCTCTTTATGTTGTTGTTGAGTCCCAGCTCTTCATGGCCCCATTTGGGGTTTCCTTGGGAAAGATGCTTCTCCAGCTCATTTTACAGATGAAGTAACTGAGGCAAACAGGGCTAAGTGACTTGCCCAATGTCACACAACTTGTAACTGTCTGAGGCCAGATGTGAACTCCGGAAGAAGAGTCTTTCTCAGGCCTGGGGAACCTGCAGGCCCGAGGCCACATGTGGCCTTCTAGGTCCTTGGGTATAGTCTTTTTATTAAGAGAATGTGTTCTGTGAAGTTTGGATTCAGTCAAAGGGCTGCACTTGAGGACTTTGAGGCCACAGGTTCCCCACCCCTACAGGAGTCTAGGCTATCCACTGTGCCACCTCCTTGCCGATAAAGGACTTCACAGAAAACATAAAATATTAGGGCAGGTACAGACTTTAGGATTACAAAACTCAGCTTGTCAGAGCCAAAAGAATCACAGCAGGTCGGAAGTAGAAAGGAATCATCTCAGTCTAGCACCATGAATCGATGATGAAACAGCATGGACAGGTCAAGTGCTTTTCCTAAATTCATTAGCATTGACCTAAGGGAAACAAGGTTCTTGTGTTAATATGAATAATCAGTGCCTTTCAGGGCCATACATAAAACTATTCTGGAAAGTCCTTATCAGTCATTATGTCAGGACTTTATCAGTGATTATACCTGGATGGGGTGGTAAGTAAGGTGAGGAAGAAAGGTAATTACAGAGGGCATATTTGTAGTGGTGGGAAGGCAGAGCTGGTTCTGGCTCCTCCAACCAGTTGGCATGACCAAAACTTAAAAGAGAAGTGAAAGGAACAATGTGTTAAAGTCTTCACTGAATGGTAAAGGAGGGTTTTCTCTGTTACCCCTTTATGAGGTGTGAAGACGTTCTTCTTGATGGAATTAGAGGACAATTAACCATTAACTTGAAGGAGCTTCCACACTGTCCCTTACAGCCCTTAAAAACAAAGTCTTTAAGGAAGTGGAGAAAAAAAGCCAGTTATGGAGAAAAAGAGAGAAGTTCTGTCAGTCTTAACCTGAGCTGCAGAGGGGGAAAGACCCAGAGAGCCTACCCTGTCTAGATAAGACACAGGGGGGAGAAGGGGGGGGGGGTGAGGGGTTGAAAGAGTAGCATGGGGTACTATAAGAGAAAGGCCCTGTAATGTCAAAGGTATGAGTTGCCTTGACCATGTGGGCCTCATTTCACTGTGCCCATTCTTCCCACAACTGCTATGTATATTTCTGGGATAATGAGCCCCACCCTTACGGAGGGGGAGGATGAGAATTATTTTATAGCTATGGCTCTTACAATGCCGTGTCAGTAAATGACTTTGCTTTGAGCTAATTGGGTCTGCTGGTTAACTATTGGAGGGAAACATCAGTGGAGGCTCGTGAGCTATCGTTTTAGGAGCACAGATGGATAGAGTACCTTGTTCCTTTGGAATCCAGCTTGCAATCTGCAAGTGCCAAGTTGGAGGGTAGTCCCAGAGGTGGTGTTACATACATGCATACATACATGCGTGCATATGTATGTGTGCATATATGTCTATATCTATGTCTGTGTGTGTGTGTGTGTGCGCTAAAACAAATTAATTACAGAACTAAAGCAGCATGGAACAGCAAGCAGAAAGATCTACGGGGTCAGGGGACCTGGGTTCAAATTCCTGCCTTTGACAATTGCTGCCTATGCGACATTGAACAAATCATCTCACCTCCACCGTCTCTGTTTCTAGTCTATAGAAGGAGAGGGTTAGACTTGATGACCTCCAAGTTCATTTCCAGCTCTAGATCTATGATCTTATAATCCTACATTCGATCCTAAATAACTTTCCCCAGAGTTACACGACAAAATAATTGTAGGACTAGGATTAAAGCACTGACTTTTAGCACTACAGAGTTGCCCTGAGAACTTTTCTTTAGCAATACCAAGACCTTCCAATTTAAATTAATATTAAAGGAATGCAATTTAGTATAGATCAGAAATAGAAGATTCCATTGGCTATCATTATAATTGCATCAATTATCTGTAACTTGATTGACTGATTTATTAAATTGCACTTATTAAAGCATAAAATAGTGATTGCAGACCAGTTACAGGAGTTCTGGTAAGACATATCCCAGTGCTACTGAATAGCGATGCTTTAGGGTCTTTTCCTGGATTCTGATTTATGACTGAGGTAGTGTCCTGGTAGTGTCCTTTATTATGCTCTAATTACTTTTTGTCACTGGCCTCAACTACTTTACAAAAAATTTTTTAGCTCTCCCTTCATCTCTTTCAGGAATTCTAGTTCAATTTGTCTCCAAGTTGTGTTTTACTTTGAGGCTTTGCTTGCAGATGTTTTTGGAGTCATTCTCTCCTAGGTTTGCGTCTTGTGTGTCTGTGTAGGAATTGAGTGAACTACACTGACTCCATCTTGTGACTCAGTTCTGGAGTTGGCTCAGTTTCCTTTCTATTCAATTATGGGTCTAGTCCAATTTCTGTCTTATGAGAAAACTTTATTCAGCTCTGAGAATTGAGGGGGAAAAAAAACTACTGCATCGTTTGAACCCAGCTCTGCACAACTGGAAAGCTGGACTACTTCTACCTGCTATTAGGAGACTTTTGGCCAAGAACCTTAGGTTTGCTGACCAG
Source organism: Pseudocheirus occidentalis (assembly GCA_028646575.1). Lineage (NCBI taxonomy): Eukaryota > Metazoa > Chordata > Mammalia > Diprotodontia > Pseudocheiridae > Pseudocheirus > Pseudocheirus occidentalis. The sequence goes on along the minus strand of JAQQSW010015035.1, from coordinate 5,254 downwards.
AAACCCCATCAGATTCCAAGATTGATGCAAGGGGTTTTGTCACAATTATACATCTCAAGTAACCCATATGTATTATCTGAAAAATGACCTTGACTGGTCAATCATTTATTGTTTCCCTGTTCCTTGGATTGTTTACAGACCTTTGGGGGAAATAGCAAGCCTCTTTTTCTGATTTCGGGGAATTGTGCCTCCACCTTCCAACTTGAAAAACCTTCATCTTTTCTCCAATTAGAAATCAGATCATCTAATCTTGCATCCTATTAAATGTTTTCTTTTAATTAATTGGTCTTATTTGATTATTTTTAATACATAAAAACCTGTCTCATTCCATATTCATGGTCTGTGGACTAACCAGGAAATCCATTGACCCATTTATCCTGCCTGTTTTGCTAATGAAGCTATTGTATATCTTGGATTGTTTCCTTGGTTATTATTAATTATCCACCACACCTGTCAGCACAATAGCTCTCTATAGTGAGGTTCCTTTCTGTTATTATTTGCTCTAATAAGCTGGACTATTTCCTTACTTCAGATCTGATTGTAGCACTAGGCTCTACTGGAGCAGAACCCACAAAAGGATGGGGTGAAACAATTTTCTAGTCCAAGACAGCTTAGAAATCAGTAGGAAAGGTCTGTCATACCAGGGTGAAAGGGCAACATGGTTCAGCACAGGCAATGCCCAGGCAACACAATAGTAGGCCTTGGGGCAACTGAATCAGCAGCAGTAGCTTCCAGAACTCTCAGCCCACAGTCAGTAAGTAGGTCATACAACTACTCAGAAGAAGATTAAAGTAGTCCCTTTCCTGGCACTAGGTGCAGGACTCGGTTGCATTGGCCATATACAGATCCAGGTCCCACTCCGGGGTCCCAGTCACAGGGTAAAGAGGAGCGGTAGCACACAAGAACTTGTGACTGCAGGCGAGCAGGCATCCTGGTCACAGTCCCAGGGCAGAAAAGAGAGCTTGTTGTCCTTCACAGACTGGAGCACAGGCCAGGAGAATAGTAAGTACACCTCTCCTTATCTCATTCTACCTTGGAAGAACTGAAAACTTACAGACTCTCAGAACTAATTCTGAAAACAGCTGCACAAAAACCAAAAGCTTGGGACAGTGCCCCCACCTCCCAGGGAGCAGACCCAAACTTTAACATAAAGTTAAAAGTCAAGAAACAGGCTGGAAAATAAGCAAACAAACAAAAAAAGAATCTGAACACAGAAAGTTACTATGGTAAGGGAAGATCAAAACACAAATACAACAAAGTCAAAATTGCTACACCCAAAGACTCAAAGAAAACTGTGAATTAATCTGAGGTCCAAAAAGAATTCCTGGAAGATCTCAAAAAGCTAAACAGGAAAGAGAAATCATAAGGGATTCAATAAAGTTAAACTGTTTACATTATTACATGGGAATATGACACTTGTAACTCATAAGAATTTTATCATTATTAGCACAACTAGAAGGAATATACATAGACACAGGGCATGGGTGTGAGTTGAATTTGATGGGATGGTATCTAAAAAATTAAATTAAGAGCTGAGAAAGATGAATGTACTGAGAGGAGAGGGAAGGAATAGGTAGAATGGGTAGATTATCTCATAAAAAAGATACAGGAAGGCGGAGTCAAAATGGTGGCACAGAAGCAGGAGAACTCCTCAGCTCCCCCAATAACCACCTCAAATACCTATAAAATATTACTCTAAACAAATTTTAGAGCTCTAGCACCCACAAAATGACAGAGAAACAAAGCTCCCACTGAAGGCAGCCCAGCAGGTGGACAGGAAGGGTTCATCACAGTACACTGGGACTAAAGCCCACCACGGCCTGAAACTGCAGTGTTAGCCCCAGGCCAGCCAGGACAAGCTGTGTTGAAGCACTGGAGAGAGTGGATCACCAGCAGCTGTGGCAGTTTCCAGAACTATTAACCCATAAGAGCCAAGAACAAAGTGAAAGGTCAGTGGAAATAGGCCAAATTTGGGGGAAAGGAGCAGGTCCATCCTGTCTGCCCTCAGGGCAAGAAAGCAGCAGAAGGGATGGCTCTGCAGCTGCCTCCAAGTGTCTGCTTCAGAGCTCCTGGCCTGCAGATGGCAGGGGGGCCAAGAAATCATTCAGAGGCTAAGTGTTCTTGCCTTAACCTGCCTGGATCAAGTGGTCTTGGATGGTGGTCCTGAGGTACGTGACCTGTGAGCCAAAGCCAGCGGGGACTGCAAAGACAGTGCCCTCCTGCTCCGGCAGCTGCAAAAACCCCAGTGATTTGGGACAGAGCTCTCCCCTCTGGAAGCAGAGCTCTACAGAACCCAAAAGTCAAGTAACTGACTGGCAACATGAGCAGGCAAAGTAAGCACAGCAACCCAGCTTTAGATTCCCTTTTTGAGGACAAAAAGAATCAAAGCATGGAATGGGAGGAAGACAACACAGTCAGAACTTATGCACCAAAAGCTTCCAAGAAAAATGTACACTTGTTACAAGTCATAGGGGGGCTTAAGAAGGATTTTGAAAACCAAATAAGAGAAGTAGAGGAAAAATTGGGAAGAGAAGTTACAATGATGCAAGAAAATCATGAAAAGAAAGTAAACAACCTGACTGAAGAAAACAACACCTTAAAAAACAGATTAACTCAAATGGCAAAAGAGGCCCAGAAAGCCAATGAGGAGAAGAATGCCTTAAAAAAGCTGAATTTGTCAAATGGAAAAACAATCTCAAAAGCTCACTGAAGAGAATAATTCCTTCAGAACTAGAACGGAGCAAATGGAAGCAAATGACTTTATGAGAAATCAAGATACTATTAAACAGATCCAAACAAATGAAAAAATAGAAGGCAATGTGAAATTATCTCCTTGAAAAAACCACTGACCTGGAAAATAGATCCAAGAGAGACAATTTAAAATTTATTGGACTACCTGAAAGCCATGATCAAAAAAAAGAACCTAGAAAGCATCCCTCAAGAAATTCTCAAGAAAACTTGCCCTGATACTTTAGAACCAGAGGGCAAGAAAGAATTCACCAATCACCTCTTGAAAAAGATCCCTAAAAGAAAACTCCTAGGAATGTTATAGCCAGGTTCCTGAGTTCCCAGATCAAGAAGAAAATATTACAAGCTGCCAAGAAGAAACAATTTGAATACTGTGGAAACACAATTAGGATAACCCAGGATCTAGTAGCTTCTACATTAAGGGATCAAAGGGTCTGGAATATGATATTCCAGAGATCAGGGGAGCTAGGATTAAAACCAAGAATCACCTACCCAACAAAACTGAGTATAATGTTTCAGTGGAAAATATGGTCATTCAATAAGGTGGAGGACTTTCAAGTATTTTTGATGGAAAAACCAGAACTGAATAGAAAATTTGACATTCAAATATAAGAAATGCGAGAAGGTAAACATGGAAAAGGATTCATAAAGACCAAAGTCGAACTATTTATATGCCAACATGGAAAAACAATAATTGTAAGTTATGAAACTTTTTTCAGTATGAAGATAGTTGAAGGGAATATAAATGTGTATTTATATGTATATATATATATACATATATATGTGTGTGTGTTTATGTATGTATATATACATACACATATGTCTATATAAAAAAGAAGTTCAAATATTAAATATTATTTTACATACAATTGGGGAGAAAATATATGTTTTTAAAGAAAAAAAACCAATTTAGGTTCTGGAAGGTAATGATCTCTGAAAGCAGCTGGCAAGTAGTGAGAGTGTAGGCCAAGGAACAAATTAATGTCTCCAAGGTAAGTTCTCATCGCACCCCCTCAATCTCTGCTGGCAAGCACTCCTCATCCTTTGTTAAATCATTTTGGAGTAGCCACATAGTGGAAAGGGTACAGCACAGGACAGGGGATCAAAAGACCTGGGGTCTGGTGCCAACACTGTCATTGACTCGCAGGGTGGCCTTGGGCAAAGCAGCCCCACTTTATGGACTGTGGTTTTCTCCTCTGTGTGTCTCAGCCAATAGCAACTTGCACCTCCGGCTTCAAGTGTGGAATTTTAAAGAAAGAACCCAGAGCCTGAGGAGCAATAGGGGAGATGAGGCAAGGTGGGGGGAGTTCAGATGGGGGTGGGTGTGATTTGGGGTGGGGTCGATCCAGATAAACCTTTTGTTGCCTGCAGTTTGCCTCAAGGACTACTCTGATAGGTGTGGTAGAGACAATATCCTGTAGGCCTATTCCAGGAAAGCTAAACTTGTTGGTTTTTTTCTTAAAAGGAATTAAAACCATTTTTGAGGTTTGATTAACCCAAGGAACCAAAGCTTAGACTATCCTTTAACCGTTAACTGTCAGCTTCCTAGTGGCCTAAGTAAAAAAGCCAGCCTAGGAAGAGTGTTGTTCTTCCCTTAGGCTTCTGACCAGTTGACCAAATAGCCAACACAGAGGCCAGAGGCCGGAAAGCTGCACCCGGCCTGAATCAATGCTGCATCCTGCTGAATGTCCTTTCCCTCTCCTTTGTCTTCAAGTGTCATTTTTGTTTATTTCTGAAGTTGAAGTGAAGAGGAGCCCAAAGAGTGTTAGGGCTGCCTGAGACCCCAAAATACCAACATGCCAGGTCCTGCTGAAAGAATTCCACTCTCTGAAATAGCTCACCCAGGAATTTTTCTCAAAACAATTGACTCAACTATCTCCCACACTCAGGGAACATGGGGAGATCTGGGGGGAGGCTTAACTAGAAAAAATTGGCTTCCCAATTTCACCAACAGGTCCCTTCCCAACAAGGGGACAGAATAAGGAGAGCATAAGGAAGGAGTGTTCAAACAACAGAGCCTCAAACAGGCAGGGGACTGGGTATGTCTGGAAACATCCCTTTGATGTTTCCCCTTTGATGCCCCTGACCTGACTGATCAAGGGGAGGGTAGAACCAATTGGTTAGAACAGAGAACCTAGCCATAATAAAGTGGGTAACCTTACCTTCAGCCGACTTGCTTGCCCAGAGTTCAGTGAGAGCTGGAGAAAGTGGGAGCACTGCCAAGTCCCATGCTCCCCCTCATTCCAAGTCTTCAGAAGACTGGATAACAGGGTACTGGGAGGTGACTCTACCACTTTTCCTTCCTCGGGGACAATCTTCTTCCAATGTCCCTTCTGGTCAGATGGGCACAGTTCTAGAGGCATTGGTTCCTGGGGCTCCCTATGGAGGGGGTGCCCTGGAGGGGCACTCCTTGGACCAGTAACCCTCCTTGTGGCATCAAAAGCAGGTTTTCCCTCTTCCCAAGTGACTGGGCTTCCTCTAAGGGGGTCCCCTGGAGGGGCTTTTC
>JAQQSW010015034.1:0-11975 GCA_028646575.1 Pseudocheirus occidentalis | reverse complement strand
GAGTTCTCAACACAGAAGACCATCTCATTTTCCAGGTTTCTTTGAGGAGGTGATGTTGGAAGGGTTAGTAGAGGAGACCTGACAATTTCAACATTTAAAAAATGGTAAGTGGAAGAAGCCAAGATGGCAGAGTAAAAGCAGGCACTAGGATTGAGCTCTACCCCCAAACCCTTCAAAATACTTGTAAAAATAAAGACTCGAAACAAATTCTAGAGCAGCAGAACCCACAAAATGACAGAATGAAACAAAGTTCCAGCCCAAGACAACATGGAAGATTGACAGGAAAGATCTGTTGTACCAGTCTGAGAGAGGAGAACAGTCCAGGGCAAAATGCACCTGCAGAGATCAGATCCCAGCAAATCTGGAGTGGGTCACAGGGGACTGAATCACTGGCAGTTGTGGTGGTTTCCAGACTTCTTAAACCACAAATGCCAAAGACAATTTAGAAGGTCAGTAGGAAAGGTCTACTGGACCTTGGTGAAAGAAGAGTATGGTCTGGCCCCAGCCCTGGTGTGATCTGAGACTGTGGAGGTAATGGCAGTGTCTGCTTCAGAAGCTCTCAGTCAACAGATGGTGGGGAGATCAAATGATTGATCAGAGGGGGATTGCAGGGATCCCTTTCCAGATACTGAGTCAGGATTCTCTTACTTTGCCTATTCTTGGATCTGAGCCAAAGTCCTGGGTAGAAGTCCTGGGGTGAGGAGGAATGCTGGTGTGCTAGAGCTTGTGGCAGCAATGGAGTGGAAATCCTCCATATAGTTCCAAGGCAGAAAATAGTGCTTGTGGTCATTCACAGACCAGAGCACAGAGGAGGGGAGGAGTAAACATCTTGGAAGAATTGAAAATGTACATGTCCCTAAACATATCCCCAAAAACAGCTGCACAAAATACCTGAAGCTTGGGACAGTATACCCTCCACATTGGAAGCAGAGTCCTATCTTAACAAAGAGTTAAAACATCAGGTAATTGGCTGGAGAAATGAGCAAACAGTGGGAAAAAAAATCAGACTACAGAATCTTACTTTGGTGACAAAGAAGATCAAAACACATAATCAGAAGAAGACAACAAATTCAAAGCTCCTAAATCCAAAGTCTCCAAGAAAAATATGAATTGATCTCAGGTCATAGAAGAGGTCAAAAAGGATTTTGAAAATCATACAAGAGAAATAAGATGAAAAATAGGGAAGAAAAATAAAAGTGATGGAAGAAAAACATGAAAAACAAGTCAACAGCTTGCTAAAGGAGACCACAAAACATACTAAAGAAAATAATACCTTAAAAAATAGACTAATCCAAATGGCAAAGTAGGACCAAAAAGTAAATGAGGAGAAGAATGCCTTAAAAAACAGAATGGGACAAATGGAAAAGGAGTTCCAAAAGCTCAAAGAATAAAATATTCCTTAAAAATTAGAATGGAGCAAATGGAAGCTAATGATGCTATAAGAAATAAAAAATATGATAAAACAAAATCAAAAGAATGAAAAAGTAGAAGACAATGTGCAATATCTAAATGGAAAAGTCACTGACCTGTAAAATAGATCCAGGAGGGATAACTTAAAAATTATTGGGCTACCTGAAAGGCTTGATCAAAAGAAGAGCCTAAACATAATCTTTTAAGAAATTATGAAGGAAAAAATGTCCTGATATTCTAGAACCAAAGAATAAAATAGACACGGAAAGAATCCACGAATCACCTCCTAAAAGAGATTTCAAAATGAAAACTCCTAGGAATACTGTAGCCAAATTCCAGAGTTCCCAGGTCAAGGAGAAAATATTGCAAGCAGTCAGAAAGAAACAATTCAAGTATTGTGGAAACACAATCAGAGTAACACAAGATTTAGCAGCTTCTACATTAAGAGACTGAAAGACTTACAATATGATATTCCAGAGGTAAAAGGGGCTAGGATTAAAATCAAGAATCACTTACCCAGTAAAACTGAGTATAATCTTTCAGGGGGAAAAATAGACATTCAATTAAATAGAGGACTTTCAAGAATTTTTGATGAAAAGACAAGAGCTAAATAGAAAATCTGACTTTGAAATACAAGAATCAAGAGAAGCATGAAAAGGTAAACAAGAGAAATCTTAATAGACATATAGGGTAAGTTCAATATGAAGTGATGATATCTAAAAAATAAAATTAAGGGGTGAGAGAGAGGAATGTACTTGGAAGAGAAAGGGAAGAGCAGAATGGGGTAAATTACCTCAAATAAGAGAGGCAAGAAAAAGTTTTAATTGTGGAGGTAAAGAGGGGGAGGTGAGAGGGAATGAGTGAACCTTACTCTCATCAGATTTGGTTTAAGAAGGGAATAACATACACACTCAATTGGGTTTGGAAATATATCTTACCCTACAGGAAAGTAGGGAGGAAGGGGAGATAAGGGAGAGAGATGATAGAAGGGAGGGCAGATTGGGAGAAGGGAGATCAGAAACAAAAATCACTTCTGAGAAGGGACAGGGCCAAAGGAGAGAATAGAATAAATGGAGGGCAGGATAGGATGGAGGGAAATGTAGTCTTTCACCACATGACTATTATAGAAGTGTTTTGCATGACCACACATGTATAACCTATGTCAAATTGCTTGCAATTGGGAAATAAGATATACAGGAAATGGGGTATAGAAATCTATCTTGCCTTACAGGTAAATAGAAGGAAAGAGAATGGGGAGGGGTGATAGAAGGGAGAGTGGATTAGGGGAATGGGTAATCAGAATACGTGCCACCTTGCAGTGTGGGAAGGGGAGAGATGGGGAGAAAATTTGGAACTCAAAATCTTGTGGAAGTGAATTTTGAAAACTAAAAATAAATCAATTTTTAAAAATGAAAGTGGTGGGGCGGCTAGGTGGCACAGTACATAGAGCACTGGCCCTGGAGTCAGAAGTACCTGAGTTCAAATCCGGCCTCAGACACTTAACACAAAAAACTAGCTGTGTGACCTTGGGCAAGTCACTTAACCCCAACTGCCCTCCAAAAAAAAACCAAACAAAAACCAAGCAAAAAAACAAACAATCAAAAAATAAAAGTGATAAGAAGATTCTAATCAGCAATTAGCAAAATTCGTGATGATTTGAAATTATTAATAAACAAATACTTCAGAACCCTAAGATATAATTAATTAGAAACTAAAAGTGGAACATTATTTCTGAATGTCATAATTATATAAATAGAATTTTTACTTATGTGAATAAGATAACTGGGAGAGTCTAAAGGGTGTATAGTTAGGTAGGAGAGAATGAAAAATCTGAGTAAAGAGTCACTTGTTCAAAGATACAAATAACTGGCACAAGAACTCAAAACAACAGGCAGGGGCAAAAGACGTAGTATACATTAGTAGCTGCAGAAGAAATTGCTTTTTTACATTACAATACACTTGATAACCATAATGATAGTTCTGGGTTATCCAAAAATAAAACTGTATTGAATAGAATCAATTCAAGAAGAATCTGATGTAAATAGCATCTTTTAGAAAGATTTATACCTACAACCATCGAAATTTAAAAGGGTTTACAAAAGGCTAAATGAATTTTCATTCAACTATGAGACTAGGGAAGGTACTGTCAGTCAATGAATAAGCATTAATTAAGTGTATGTTATATGCCTGGCAGTGTTACAAGACTGGGATACAAGGCAGAAGACAGTCCCAGTATGCAAGAGGCTCACCATTTATCAGGGGAGAAAACATACAGACAATTTGGTACAAACTATATACAGGATAAATAGACAATAATCAGTGGAGGAAGGGGCTGTGAAATGGCACAGTATGTAGACTGCAGGGCCTGGAGTCTGGAAGACTCATCTTCCTGGGCTCAAATGTGGTCTCCCTGAGGCACTTCCTAGCTATGTGACTTGGGGAAAGGCACTTCATATTGTTTCTTCAGTGCTTCCATCTATAAAATGAGGTGGAGAAGGGAATGGCAAGCCACTCCAATTTTTTGGCCAAGAAAACTCCAAATGGGGTCAAGATGAGTCAGATATGAATAAAAACAACTCCTCCTCCTCCTCCTCTTCGCCACCACCATGATCATCATCAAAATGAAGTTACTAGAATTAAGAGGAGCTGGGAAAGATTTCTCATAAATGGTGAACGTTTCACTAGCTTTTGAAGGAAACCAGGTAGGCAGCTAGTTACCTAGTTTAATACAGAAGAAATAGTGCTGATTTGGATTTCGGATTCAATTATCCAACATTTTTGTGTTGTGTAACTTTTGGTGAAGCCCTATAAGCTTCTTTTTTCACTTTTAAAATGTGGATAATCCTCAGACTACCTATCTCAAAATGTTACTATAAATAATTATGTAAAGCATCAAGTACTATTTATAATAGGAGCCTAATATTATTCTCATTACTAGAGCAATTTATGTTTAAAAATAATTTTTTTCAAAGTAGCTCTGAGATAAATATGCCACAATTTTTGGTACTGTCATCATCTGGTTCACACTCTTCAGGACCTGCTCCAGTTTGTTAAAACATTTTCTACAATGTGGTGCCCAAGACTATGGAAAATTTTGCAAATACAAAAACAAGGAAGACTTTTACTTCTCTTGTGCTGGATACCATACTTTATCAAGCAACTTTCCTGACAGCCATATCACTCTTTTGACTAAAAAAATAAATTTTAATTTCACTAAAACCGTTAAGTCTTTTATGTAGAAATACTTTTTGGCTATGTCTCCTCTACCGTATACTTATATAGCTGATTTAAGTCTAAGCACAGAAACACACATTTATCACTATTAATTTTCATCTGTAGATCTGGCCCCATTGCTCCATTTGCCCCTCCCAGTTCCATGTCACCTAGCAATTTGATAGATATACTTTATCATAACCCCAATCAAGTTACTGATAAAAATTTCTAACCAAAAAGAACCAAGAAAAGAGCACTTTTGTGATACTAAAATAGACTTCTACACAAGACTTCTACTTCTAATAACCAGCCTGTTTTGCATTTGACTGAACAATCAATTCTAATCATAACTGTACAATCATACCACCTAAATTTCATCATCTTCATTTCAAGTGTATCATAAAGCACCTTGGTATAGTGAAAAAGTGATAGGTCTAAGAGTATGTCATTGACTCATCCTGTTATCCTTTTGGACAAGGGTCTAGCTAGCCTGGCAGATCAGGGGAATGCCAAAGATAGTTCACTGGATTAAATGGATTGATGGAAGGATAAATAGATGAATGAATGAATGAATGAATGAATGAAAAAGCATGCATTACTATGTGCCAGGCACTGTACTAGATGTTCGGAATATAAAGAAAAAAGTAAGATGTTCTCTGCCTTCAAGAAGCTTATATTTTAATAGGGGAAGACAAAATATAGGAGTAGTGGTTAAACAGAGAATTTTTTGTTTGAAGAATCACTGAAATGATGAGTATGATACTCACCATTACTAGCACAAAGTATTCTATAATCAGGCCCTTTCCAGAAACGAAGGTAATATTGGTTTAATTATTGTTTTCAGAGAATGAAGTAGAAAGGAAGATGGGGGGTGGGGGTGGCGGACCTAAAAGCAGCATGAATGACAAGATATTTCCAGTACATGCAGGTTAGATGGATATGAAAAGTGGTCTGGAGCTAGCTAAATGTAGTCATTAGATGTTTGTATTGACCCACTAACCAATCCAGCCCACCCCCAGGGTAGAATTCTAATATGAGTGGATTAACTAACTTCGGGAAGAAGGTATGGTCTCTAACCTGGACGGGATGATTTCAGTTGAGTGGGCAGGCACAATGGCAGGGCAAAGGGCAAAGTGCCCCAAGGTTTCCATGGTGGATAGATATGGAGCAACTATGGTAGGTTCCAGACTTCTCAACCCATCAATGCCAAAAAGAAAGTAAAAGCTGAGAAGAGAAACTCTATTGGACCTCGGTAAGAGAAGAATACGGTCTGGCCCCTCCCTTAGTGGCGTGGAGGTGGTAGCAGCTACAGTGGCAGTGGCAATGGCTACAGTGGCTGCTTCTTGGGCTCCAGGCCCACAGATATTGGGGGGGCCAAGTGGCTGACAAGAGGGCAATGTAGGAATCTCTTTCCTGGCACTGAGGCAGGATTCTTTTGCTTTACCTTGCTTGGATCTAGGTTGCAGTTTTGGGTGGTGGTCCTAGGGTCAGGAGCACTGGCATGGCAGAGCTTGTTGTGGCTGTGGAGACAGTCTTCCTCACAGTTCTAAGGTACCTAGGTGCCTAGAAGAAGCTCTAACAACAGCTGCACAAAACCCCAGAAATTAGGGACACAGCACTCTCCACTCTGGAAGCAGAATTCTACCATGGCAAAGAGCTCCAAAATCATGTAAATGGCTGCCAAAATGAGCAAACAGAGAAAGAGAAATCAGACTATAGAATCTTTCTTTGGTGACAAAGAAGATCAAAACATAGAAACAGAAGAAAACAACAGAGTCAAAACTCTTGCATCAAAAGCCTCCAAAAAAATATTAATTGGTCCCAGGCGATGGAGAAGCTGAAGAAAGATTTTGAAAATCAAGTGAGAGAAGTAAAGGAAAAATTGGGAAGCAAACTGAGAATGGTGCAAGAAAATCATGAAAAGCAAGTCAATAGCCTGCTAAAGGAGACTTAGAAAAATACTGAAGAAAATAACACCTTAAAAATAGACTAACTCAAATGGCAAAAGAGGTTCAAAGAATCAATAAGAAGAATCCTTTAAAAAACCAAACTGGCCAGATCAAAAAGGAAGTTCAAAAGTTTGCTGAAGAAAATAATTCCTTCAAAATTAGACTGGAGCAAATGGAAGCTAATGACTTTATAATAAATCAAAATATTATACAACAGATCCAAAAGAACAAAAAACCAAAAGACAATGTGAAATATCACATCAGAAAAACCACTGACCTGGAAAATAGATCCAGAAGAGATAATTCAAAAATTACTGGGCTACCTGAAAGCCATGATCAAAGAAGAACCTAGACATCATCTTTCAAGAAATTCTCAAGAAAAACTGCCCTGATATTCTAAAACCAGAGGATAAAATAGAAACTTAAAGAGTTCACCAATTGCCTCTTGAAAAAGACCTCAAAAAGAAAACTCCCAGGAATGTTATAGCCAAATTCCATAGTTCTCAGGGCAAGGATAAAATATTACAAGCAGTGAAGAAGAAACAATTAGCATATACTAGAAACACCATCAGGATAACACAAGATCTAGCAGCTTCTACATTAACTTCCATTTCCATCTGGCCAATTTGTCTTTTTAAAGAATTCTTCTCCTCACTGACTTGTTGAACCTCTTTTGCCATTTAAGTTAGTCTATTTTTAAGGTGTAATTTTTTTTCAGTATTTTTTGGGTCTCTTTTAGCAAACTGTTAACTTGTTTTTCATGATTTTCTTACATCACTCTCATTTTTCTTCCCAATTTTTCTTCCACTTCTCTTACTTGATTTTAAAAATCCTTCTTGAGTTCCTCCATGGCCTGGGACCAACTCATAATTGTAGGGCTTGGAATATGATATTCTGAAGGCCAAATGTTAAACAATTGTTGTTATGGGCCAGCTAGGTGGTGCAGTGAATAGAGCACCGGCCCTGGAGTGAGGAGGATCTGAATTCAAATCTGGCCTAGAGACACTTAACACTTAACAGCTGTGTGATGTTGGGCTAGTAACTTAACCCCAACTGCCCCTCCAAAAAGCAAAAAAAAAATTGTTGTTACATGCAACTGGGAAATAAGACATACAGGCCATGGGGTATAGAAATCCATTTTTCCCACAAGAAAGTAACAGGGAATGGTGGAAGGAGAGGGATGAGAGGGATATAAGAGAGGGCAGACTGGGAGAAGGGATAATCATTATGCTTGCCATCTTGCAGTGGGGGTCATAGGGGAGATGGGGAGAAAATCTGGAACTCAACATTTTGTAGAAATGAATACTGAAAACTAAAAATAGGGGCAGCCTAGTCCACTGCTCTAAGTGTATGATATAAATGAAGAAACCGAGAAATAAACCTATGGAGATACGTTTTAAGGTTTGGCAGAATCAGACAACAAGTGATGGAGGCACCAGATCATAAACTTAGAGCTGGACGATTCCTTAAAGACTGCTCAAGGTGAAGAACTCTGGGTCTACAATTAAATATTTTCTTGATAGCAAAAAGATGAATACAATTAAAAGTAAGCAACAAGGACAAAAAAATCCTACTACTAAGTTTTAAGATGAAACAAGATAAAATCATTAACACTGATTATTAGATAACAATACCTTCATATATGTATTCCTGTTCTTTATAAAAACAAATAACAAAACTACTTTTGGTTACTTCTATGGATACACATGTGCCCCAAATTTTAATTATTAACATAAAAAAAACACAGATACCAGCAACTGTAGGATACTGATACATTTAATGACAAGCTTCTTTTGTTGCCCATACTACATAAATAAGAGAAGGGGGAACACTTCAGAAATATTATCACTTTTTCTACTCTTCTTGATATGTGTCCCAAGCAGGTTTCAGATGACACAAAATCTCATAAATGCACTGCGGTATACAAATGAAGTACAGGGTTGTTCAGATAAAAGCAAGTTCTCTTAATACAAACCAGCTTCAAAAGGAATTCCTTGTGGTCTCTGGATTCTAGTGCTAAAGTCTGTACTTTACCTGACTAGTCCAGTCCATAACAGTTTCAGATTTCTCTGAAATCATGTCACCATAGTCTGGTGGTAGGTCTGCCTACCTCAAGTCTCTCCTACTCCAATCAATCCTCCATTCAGCAACTAAAGTGATTTTCTGAAGCAGATGTCTGATCATGCCACCTCCCTCGATAAACTCCATTGGTTTCCTACTGCCTCCAAAAACAAATGTGAAATGCTCTGTTTGGCATTCAAAGCCCTCATAACCTAAACTCCTCCTATTTTTTGTTTAAAAACAGTTTTATTATTTTATTTTTAGTTTATGAAATAAAACAAGCACTTCCATAACAAAGCTGTATTAAATCCCTTATGTTTTCTTTTCCCTTTTTCTTTTTTAACCTGTTCATGCTTCTCTTGGGTCTTGATGATAAAGATGAACTTTTTTGTTCAGTTCTGGTCTTCTCCTTATCAAACCTTGAAAACTTTCTATTTCACTGAATGACCATTTTTCTCTTGATGTATTATGCTTACTTTTGTTGGATAAGTGATTCTTGGTTATAGTCCTACCTCCTTTACCTTCTGCATTACCATGTTCTATGACCTCCAATCCTTTAATGTTGTAGCTGCTAAGACCTATGCAATCCCTGATTGTGGCTCCCCAATATCAGAATTGTTTCTTTCTGACCATGTGCAGAATTTCTTTTTCCTTGACTTTATAGTTCTATAATTTGGCTATAATGTTCCTATCAGTTTTTATTTTGGGAGATCTTTCCTGAAGTGATTGGTATATTTTTCCAATGCCTATTTTGCCCTTGGTTCCAGGACATCAGGGCAGTTTTCCTTGATACTTTCTTGAAGGATGCTTTCCAGGTCTTCCTTTTGATTATGGCTTTTAGGTAATCTAATGATTTGGATATCATCTCTTCTTGATCTATTTTCCTGGTCAGTTTATATTCCCATGAGGTATTTTACATTTTCTTCTATTTTTTTTTCATTCTTCTGAATCTGTTTGATTGATACTTGATGTTTCCTATAGTCTTTAGCTTCCACTTGCCCAATTCTAACTTTTAAGGAGTTGTTTTCCAAAATTAATTTTTGTACTTCCTTTTCCATTTGGTCAATTGTACTATATAAGAAGTTGTTTTCTTCAGTGGATTTTTCTATCTCCTTTTCCATTTGGCCAATTATACTTTCTTAAAAAAAAGTTTTTGAATTTTATTTTAAACTTAAGTACAAAATAAGAAAAGAAAAAAAAAGAAAACATTGCCATGTACACAGCAGAATGTAAGAGATGATTCACTATAAAGCAATACATTTCCATTTCAAGAAAACCTATATAATAAACACTACACATTGTTTTCAAAGATGTTGAAATTTTCTTTACTTCCTTGTATGTAGGTTTTCTTTTGTTCTCTGCTATGCAATTTTTATTTTATTTTCCCCTTCCCCCTCCAGAAGGCTACAGTTAAGTTCAGATACAAATACAGATATCAATATGTAGATACAGATAACACAAATACATGGATATCCATACACATATGTAAGATTCTACTGTGCTTGTTTCTACTTGTCATCTGTTTCTCTAACTGCAGATAGCAACTTCTTTCATGTGTCCAAGGCATTCCATGTTTTTCTAAATCAACCAGTTCATCATTTGCTACACTACAACAATATTCCAACACAATTCCATTTTATCTCAGAGACTGTCTATGAAAGTTTTCCCCTGATTTCTGTATTCCTTCTGTTCTTGGTCTGAATAGGTTTTATTCATGCAAGAAAATTTTAATTTAAAATAAACAAAATTAACCATTTTATATTTCAACAACCCTCTCACCTTATAATATTATTTAAGACTGAATCTGCTTCTTTTACATTCAACCCCCCACCCCAATTTCTTTGAATTTCCCAACCTTTTGTTCTTCTAAACAAACTCTATTATTTTTTCTAACTCACTAAGATAATTCTTTAATTTAATTGGGATGGCATTACATAAACAGATTAGTTAGGCAAAATTTTCATTAAAAAAAATTGGCTTTATCTACCCATGAACAATATTACTTCAATCATTTAGATTTAACCTTACTTGCTTAATAAGTTTTTTTCCCCACTTAACAGTATTTTTTCCAATTACACATAAAAATAGTTTTCAACATTTACTTTTATAAAATTTTTAAGGGGCGGCTAGGTGGCACAGTGAATACAGCACCGGCCCTGGAGTCAGGAGTACCTGAGTTCAAATCTGGCCTCAGACACTTAACACAAAAACTAGCCATGTGACCTTGGGCAAGTCACTTAACCCCAACTGCCCTCCAAAACAAAAAAAACAAAAAGATAAAATTTTTAGTTCAAAAATTTTTTCTCTCTGCCTCCCTTTCTCCTCCCCCTCGAGATGGCAAGCAATCAGATATAGGCTAGACATATACATAATCTTTAAAAGTGTTTAATGTTTATATGTATAAAAACACATATATTTATACATATATTTATATGTATAATGTTTATATTTGTATAATTTGTTTATATTTGTATAGTTCCTGTGTCTGTTTTCGCAGGTATAAACTCAGGCATTTTATACTGTCTACTTATTTTAAATGGTTTAAAACAATACTGAATAATATGACACACAGTATAGTTTTCCAATTTTTGTCTTTTGATTAAATCTATTTTAGCTTTAATTTCATCCTGATTTTTTTGCATAATACCTTTTACTCCTGACTTTTGTTTGTATGAATCTCATTTTCATAGCATTTCATGAAAACAACATACTGTTGAATTCAAGTTTTTAATTTTGAAATAGTTTCCACTTTATGGGTAAATTCATCCCATTCACATTCAAAACTATAATTGCTTGTTGTATATTTTTCTCCTTTCCATTTTTTCTCCCTTTCCTTCCCACATTACTGCTATCCCTCATCATTCCTCTGCTTTACTTTTACTTGCTACCTTCCCCTCTTAGTCCTTAACCTAACCACCCCTCTAAGAATCTCTCCCTTAGGAAAATATGGTCATTCAAGGGAATAAAATGTGTATGTATGTATGTATGTATGTATGTATGTGTGTGTATGTATATATGTATGTATGTATGTATACTTACACATATTCTATATAGGAGGGTATATATGCATATGAATACATATCTGATCATGTGTGTATATGTGTACATAGTGGGTAGAGGATCAATTGAATATGAAGGGATGATACTTTAAAAGCTGAAGTTCTGAGATGGGAGAGGACGAGAATGAGAGGAGGCAGAGAGAGACAAAATGGGATTAATCATCCCATATAGAAGAGGCAAGGGATAACTGTTACAACTTTACCTTCATTTACTCTCATTGAATCTGGCTTAGGGAAGGAATGACATAAACTCTAAACTGGGTATCATGCCACACATGAGAGC
>JAQQSW010015032.1:0-11976 GCA_028646575.1 Pseudocheirus occidentalis | reverse complement strand
TTTATGAAGTCCTGGAAAAAAAAAACAAGCCACCCACCATAGGCTCCACGTGACCACATTCAGCCTATTAGGGGGAAGAGTATATTTTTAAATCAGGAAAAGTTCTCAGATTCATATAAGCCTATCAAGGGCTCGAGGGGCAGGGAAAAGCTTCAGATTAACCTTACATTTGGAGAGGTAGACATTGTTCTAAATTACAGAGAGGAGGAAGGAAATTAGGGATGTCTTCTTTAAGAGAATGGGGTCAATGAGGGCTGGAGTTCAATTCTATTTATAAACTGAGTTCTCTAGCTCAGACATATCTAGAGGAGAATGCAGCTCTGAGGATGATTCTTTTTGGCTCCCTTATGAATTGTAAGAAAAATAATAATAGTGGGGGACAAAACTAGAAAGACATATTGAATTTCAGGATGATAAGTTTATACTTTATAATATACTTTAGTGAAATATATTGAATTAATAAATGAGTGAATTAAAAAACATATTTAGAGCACTGTGCTTGGTGCTACACATACAAAAGGAGAAACAGTTACTGGGAAAGGGAGTTTTGGTTTGGGAAGTCACGGGGATGATGAATTATGCACTAAATGTGGATTGTTCTAGAGTAATCACAATTCTTATTTAATTCCTTTTTTTTAGAATCAGATAGATCTGGTAAGTATATGATCAGAGTTGTGATTTAAAAGATTACTCCAGACTACTAAGAATGGATTGGAGAAGAAATAAACTAAAAGTCAGGAACTTTACTTGGGATGCCATTGCAATAGTCTATGCAAAAATAAATGAGGGCCTGGAATAGATTGGTAGCTATATAAATGAGGAGGGAAGAAACAAATTCAAGAAATATTGGGGTACTGGAATCAATAGAACTTGACAGTTATTTGGAACTGAGGGGGGTTGGAGAATGGTCGTCAATAAAGGTAACTAATCTTTGGCAAAGAGCAGCTTTTGAGTGGAAGATGATGATTAGTTAGTTAGTTGTTCTCTTTGGCAATAGACACACAAATGAAAAGAAATTGTTTTAAAAGAGAAACTTCTCTGCATGCTAATTGGTCCCTCTGGATCCCCCTCAGGGAAATCTCTCTGTCTTTAATGGTGGTATACTGTCAGTCTCAGAATAATCAAGTCCAGAATTGTGCCACAGAATTTTCTAGTAGATAGGAGAAGCTTAAACCTAGGAGTAGCCAGGATTAAAATTTGCTGAAATTTTCTCATTTACATTGAGACACTTCTCCCTCTACTACCTCCCTCTGGGGTGCATTCTAACCTTAAGATATTCCACTTGGAATTCTGGGGCCTAGTGTGGTCAGATGTGTGTGTGTGTGTGCTCACATGTGTGTAGCAATTTCTGTCTTTGGTAGCATTTCTCTCATATGTGCATCTTTGTATGTATCTCTCCATTCCTCTTCTATTCCTCTATTAATAGTAATCATTGTATAATGTATTTCTCCCTCTCCTGCATTTAGTAGTTTTTTTCTATTTTCTCCTACCTAACTCTTTCATTTATTCTGATACAGATACACAGTTTGCTCTCAAATCATTCTATTTTAACCCTTGCATTTACTTCCTTTCCAAACTAATATTGCCTGCTATGCCACAGGGAATTGCTCCCTTTTTGTTATACAAACTGTCTCTTTCCTTGAATATCATTTTCAAATGATCTCTCTTGACCTTATTTTAAGTCCTTATTTTAAGTAAAAAATAGTTCTTAACTAAAGGTAATATATCTTCTCATACTCTTCTACAGAGCCTCCTCTTATTTCATTTCTCCATCCTCAATATAAGAGGACATAGTGTTAGCCTTCTTACTCTATTATATAGGCTAACTAAATAAACTCCACTATCTCTCAGCTTATTTGAAATATGTTAATTGAAGTATATGTCATCAGTATTCACCATCCTATTCTGATTACAGCTGCTATTACCTCTCTGAATCATGGAATTTCAGCATTAGAAGGAACCTCAGATGTCTTTTAGTCCAATTCTTATCTGAAGAGGAATCCATTACAGGAATCCCTCAAATGTCAGCCTCTGCCTTTTTAAGGAACACTTAGTCCCCATAGTCCCAGCTCAAGCAGGTTGGTTAATTTTTTGACAATCACATTTTAGGGAGTTTTCTTTATTTTGAACTGATATTTACCCATCAGCAATATTGGCCAATAGCTCCTGGTGATGCCTTTTTAAGCTAAGAATGGAAAAATAATAGATCAACAAGCATTTATAATTTTTTATAGATTGGTGGTGTCATAGAAGTGACAAGGTTCTACAGTTCGCATATAGCCACCTCAAATAACCATAAAATATGACTCTAAACAATTTTTAGGGCTCCAAAATTCACAAAAGAAAAACACATTTCCCACTGAAGGTAGCTTGGCAGGAAGGGGTCATCACAGTGTATTTGTAGCTGAAACCAGCCAAGCCTGAAACAGCAGCTTGGCTCTGGGGGGTGGCCAGGACAAGTCACAGATGGAGCCTTCATGAGAGTGGATCAGGGGCAGCTGTAGCAGTTTTGAGAATTGTCAAGCTATAAGAAACAAAGACTAAGTGAAAGGTCAGTGGAACTCAGCTAAATTTGGGGTTGAAAATTTAGGTCTGGCCAAACTGCCTCCAGGGCAAGGAAGTGGCAGAAGCAGCCCTGCAGCTGCCTCCAAGTGGCTGCTTCAAAGCTCTTGGCCTGAAGACTGCAAGGGGCCAAGGAATCATTCAGAGGCTAAGGACTCTTGTGCTGAGAAGCCTAGATCCAGATCCTGGTCTTGAGCAGTGGTCCTGGGGTGAATTTTCAGTGAGCCAAAGCTAGTGGGGATGCAGCAGGCTCCCAATAACTCCGGCATCTGCAAAAACCCCAGCAATTTGGGATAGAGCTTTTCCCTATGGAAGCAGAGTTCCACAGAGTAAAAAAAAACAAGTAATTAATTGACTGGAAACATGAGCAGGCAAAGGAAGTAAAAAAGAAGAGCAATCAAACTCTAGAATCCTTTTGCAGGGACAAAAAAGAGCAAAGCATGGAATGGGAGGAAAACAACACAGTTAGAACTCCCACATCAAAAGCTTCCAAGAAACATGTAGACACATAAAAGCAATAGATGAGCTAAGGAAGGCTTTTGACAACCAAATAAGAGAAGTTGAGAAAAAATGGGAAGAGAAATGAGAATGATGAAAGAAAATCATGAAATCAGTCAATAACCTGACTGAAGAAAATAACACCTTTAAAACAGATTAACTCAAATGGCAAAAGAGGCCCAAAAAAGCCAATGATGAGAGGAATGCCATAAAAAGTCAAATTTGCAAGATGTAAAAAGAATCTCAAAAGCGTTCTGAAGACAATAATTCCTTCAGAATTAGAATGGAACAAATGGAAGCAAATGCCTTGATGAGAAATCATCAGGAGCAATCATCAAAATAACTTGGTCAGGGTTAAGAAATACTCTGATGTATCTGTGGAAGAAGATACATACAGAAAACACAGTACTCAATGTTTATACCAATCTACTCTTTGATAAACCCAAAGATTCCAGCTTCTGGAATAAGAACACACTGTTTGACAAGAACTACTGTGAAAGTTGGAAAATTGTATGCTAGAAAGTACATGTAAACCAATATCTTATACAATATTCAAAAATAAAGTAAAAATGAGTTTAAGACTTATATATATATATATATATATATATATATATATATATATACTGATACTAAAAGAAAACTGGGAGAGAAAGGCATAGTTTACCTGTCAGGTTTAAGGAAAACAAGAATTTCTGAGCAAACAAAGTATAGAGAACATTATGAAATGCAAACTCGACAATTTTGATTATTTTAAATTGAAATTTTTTTTGCATAAACAAAGGCAACATAGCCAAGACTAGGAGGGAACAGAAGAGTGGGAAAAACTTTTATAGCCAGTGTCTCTGATAAAGGTGTCATTTCTAAAATATATATGATGAAGTTTGTGTTGGGTTGCGGTAGTTCATGTCTAAAAAAATACAAAGACTCAGGTGGACTCCAAGAAAGCAATGTGAAAGATTCATTATTTATTATACTTTTGAGGTTTCACACTCTGGTAGGTAGCTAAGTACTTTTGAGGGAATTAGCCACCTCAGTAAGGCACAAAATGTAATTTTATAGAGAATATGATGCTGATTACATAATCAAGATTTACATACAATTATGGGAGCATGATTGATAGGAGGCATTTGTTGAGTGAGTAGATAATAGAGAAGTCCTAGGCTTAGTGTAGCAGCGCGTGTGGTTACTCACAATGCATACAGTTGGGGGGTATGTATACATGGTAATGATATTTACCTACATGATATGTTCACTCCAAGTCAGTTATGGTGTATGAATGTAATGTAATACTATCATGCTAGAAGGAACGAAACCCCTGGAAGACTTATATGAAGTGATGGTGAGTGAAGTGACCAGAACCCGGAGAACACTGTATAGAGTGTTGTGTGATGACTAACTTTTATAGACTTATGTGTGCTTAGCAATATTATTTGTTCTCTCTCTCTCCCTCCATCTCTCTCTCTCTCTCTCTCTCTCTCTCTCTCTCTCTCTCTCTCTCTCTCTCTCTTTCTTTCTCCACTCCCTCCCTCTCTTTTACTTTCGTTTCTTCTTTTTCATGGTTTCTTCCATTGGTTTGAATTCTTGATATATTACCAGCTGTCTTGGGGTAGGGAGAAGGGAGAGATGCTGAGAAACTTTGGAACTCGTAATCTTACAGAAGTGATGGGGGAAACTAAAATAAATTATCAAAAAAAGTTACAACCATCATCTACACATGTAAGGATGTGAACAGTTTAACACTGTTGAATGGCATTTTTTTCTTTCCTGTTTACCTTTTTATGCTTCCCTTGAGTCTTATATTTGATGAGTGAATTTTTCAATTGAGCTCTGGGCTTTTTATCAGGAAAGTTTGAAAGTCTCTTATTTCATTAAATATCCATGTTTTCCCTGAAAGATTATACTCAGTTTTTCTAGGTAGGAGATTTTTGGTCATAAACTTAACTTCTGTGCCCTCATCATTCCTTACAGCACAAGAATATTCTATCAAAATTACATACCACAAAACATTTCACAACTCTCCAACTGATGGATATCACCTCAATTTCTAATTCTCTTTTGACAGAAAGGAGCTGTTATAAGTATTTTTTATATACAGATCCTTTTTCTTTTAGTTTTTTTCTTTTTTGGGATTCAGAACTAGTAGTGGTATTGCTAGATCAAAGGTTTCACCATACATTAGGCAGAGTTACAATTTGTTTTAAAGAATTATTGAATCAGTTCACAACTAAAACAATAGTGCACTAACATTTTATTTTTCCCACATCCCATCCAACATTTGTTATTTTCCTTCCCTTTCACATTAGCCAATTTAAAAGAAATGAGGCTATGGTTCAGAATTGCTTTAATTTGGATGATATTCAGGAAGAAAAAAGAGATAGGACTACAAATAAGAATCACTTAACCAGCACAATTAAGCATAACATATCAATTGGGAAAATGACATTCAATAAAATAGAAGGGTTTCAAGCTCTCATTTGGAAAAGACCAGAAAGAAACCAAAAACTTTATCTTAAAAATAATGATGCATAAGCAGCATAAATAGTTAAAAAGGGAAAAGAAAACATATGAGATATAAGAAAGCTCGAATATTTACATCCCAACACAAGAAGATGATAAATGCAATTCATAAAATTGTATCACTAATAGTACACCTAGAAGTAAAATGCATAATCAGAACCTATGAGCAAGGTATGGAGCTAAGATGGTGGAAAGGAAGCAGTAACTTCTCTAAGCTCCTCTAAGAATTCTGTTTCTAGATGTTAAACGTGAATGTGAATGGATTTTAGGGTGACAATGCATTGTATGATGGTGAGTGGCAGATGCCCAGCCCAGCAAATTACCCACATAGGTCTGGACAGGGGGTAATGTGGAGTACACAGGGGCTCCACTAGTGTGGATCTGAAAAGAAACTACAGCCAAATGAGAAGGAGCTAAAGACAGCACACTCACTCACCCCAATGATGGTTTGCAGCCCTCTCACAATGGGACAGAGAATTGTCAAAGTTGGGTAAGAGAAAACCCAGAGCCCACAGCATGGAAAGCAGCCAGTTTACAAGAGAGAAGATCCACAACACCCCAAGCAAACTCCACATCTACCAAGACGTGAAAAATAAGGATTAGAGAAAGGCAGCTTGGCAGCAGGGTCTCATCACATTAGGCTGGGTTCCCTGGCCAGCCCAGCCTGAAACCACAGCCTTGGCCAGTTCCCAGGACAGTTGGGATGTGCCCAACCAAGCCACAGCGTGAGTCTACCCAGGGGAGCAGATCTACAGCACCTGAAGGAATCTTGACATCTAGCACTCCAGGATTAGAAATGGTCAGTGAAAGTAGATCTTTGAAGCTAAATTTGGGGGAGAAAAAGCAGTTCAGCAAATCTGCCCCCAGGGCAAGAAAACAGTGGGGGAAGAGCAGGAATTGCTGTAACTGGTGGCTGCCCCCACTGGGCTGTTTCAGAGCCATTGGTGTGTGGACACGGGAGGGGGGCTGAGTCAATTGATCAGAGCCAAGTGCTCTAGTGTGGAGGGGCCTGGATGTGGTTTGTGATCTTGGGTGGTGGTCCTGGGGTGTGCTCTCAGCAAGCCAAAGATGGGTGGGGCTGCAATGCCCCGCTAATAGCTCCGGCAGCTGGAAAATCCTCAGCGATTTGGAACAGAGCTTTTGCTCCTGGAAGCAGAGTTGAACAAAGGTAAAAAAAAAACAAAACAACAATTAACCGACTGGCCAATATGAGGAAAAGTAAAGAAAATAAGGACAGCAATAAAGCTCTAGAATCCTTTTGTGTGGACAAAACAGATCAAACCGTGGAACTGGAGGAAGACAACACAATCAGAACTCCCACAACAATTCCTTCCAAGACACTTGAAGAATGCCAAGAAGATATACATCAACTGAAAAGGGATGTTGAAAACCAAATAAGAGAAGTGGAGGAAAAATTGGGAAGAGAAATGAGAATGATGCAAGAAAATCATGAAAAGAGAGTCAACAACCTGACTGAAGAAAACAACACTTTAAAAAACAGATGAACTGAAATGGTAAAAGAGGCCTAGAAAGCCAGTGAGGAGAAGAATGCCTTAAAAACTCAACTTTCCCACATGGAAAAAGAATCTCAAAAGCATTCTGAAGAGAATAATTCCTTCAGAATTAGAGTGGAGCAAGTTGAAGCTAATGACTTTATAAGAAACCAAGATATTATTAAACAGTTACAAAGAAATGAAAAAATAGAAGGCAATGTGAAATATCTACTTGAAAAAAACCACTGACCTGGAAAATAGATCCAGGAGAGACAATTTGAAAATCATTGGTCTACCTGAAACCCATGACCAGAAAAAGAACTTGGAAAGCATCCTTCAAGAAATCCTCAAAGAAATTTGCCCTGATGTTTTAGAGGCAGAGGGCAAAATAGAACTTGAAAGAATTCACCGATCACATCTTCAACAATATCTCCAAAATAAAACTCCTAGAAATGCTATTGCCAGGTTCCAGAATAACCAGGTGAAGTAGAAAATATTACAGGCTGCCAAGAGAAAAACATTTGAATACTACAGAAGCATTGTCAGGATAACCCAAGATCTGGCAGCTTCTACATTGAGGGATAGAAGGGACTAGAATATGATATTTCTAAGATTAAGGGAGCTGGGATTAAAACCAAGAATCAAGTACTCAGCAAAATTGAGCATATTATTCCAGAGGAATATGTGATCATTCAATGAGGTGGAAGACTTTCAAGCATTCTTGCTGAAAAAACCGGATCTGAACAGAAAATTTGATAATCAAACACAAGAAGCATAAGAAGGTAAACGTGGGAAAGAAGTCATAAGGAACTTAAAAAATTTGAATTATTTACATGCCAGTATGGAAAAATGATAATAACAACTTATGAAATTTTTCTTAGTATGAGGATAGGTGAAGGGAATACAAATGGATATATATGTATACTCACACATATGTGTATATAGGAGGCTATATATGCATATGAATACATATCTGAGCATGTGTATATATGGGTTTATAGAGGGCATAGGATCAATTGAATATGATGGGATGGTACTTTAAAAGGCAAATCCTGAGGTTGGAGAGGTCTAGCATGAGAGGAGACAGGGAGAGACAAAATGGAGCTAATCATCCTGTGTAGAAGAGGCAAGGGATAACTGTTACTGCTTTACTTTCATTTACTCTCATCAAATCTGGCTTAGGGAAGAAATGGGATAAACTCTAAAATGGGTATAATGCCACACAATAGGGTAGGGACAGTGGGGATGAGAAAGGGGATGATGGAGGGGAGGGCAGGGTCTGGTGGAGTGATGCTGGATATTCACAGTTCAATAAAGGTACAGGGAGAGGGTAGAGAACAGAACAAAGGGGTGGGAGGGATAGGAAAGAGGGACATATGATCACTGTCACTATATGTCCACTATGAACATATCCTTTATAATCACACCTACACAGCCTGTATTGACTTGGTTATCCTTCCAGCTGGGGTGGGTCACAAGGGAGGAATTGAAAGAATCTACAATATAAAGCTCTGCAATATCTGCAACTAGGAATCAAGATATACAGGGGCTGGGATAGGGAGACCCTCACTGCCCTACCAGAAAATTAGAGAGCAGAACAGTGGAGGGGCTCCACAGTGGGATCACTGTTTTGGGGTTGGGGGTGGGGTAGGGGAATGATGGGGAGAAAATTTGTAAAAATCTCATGAAAATGAATGATGTAAACAAGAAAACAAATAAAATTTATTACATAAAAAAGAATATGAATGATGTAAATAAGAAAACAAATAAAAAATATTTTTAAAAAAGAATAAAAATCTCTTGTAACTTACAGGCCATAAGAGGGAAAGGAGGGGGTATAAGATGGGAGAGGTTGGTTAGAAAAGAAGAAAAGAGTAGTAAGTGAAAAGGGTAGCTAAAGAAGGGGAGACACTGGGAGGGAATACTGATCAAGGTGGTGGTCAAAAGGAAAACTCTTAAAGACCGGAAGGGAAAAGGAAGACACCAAAATATAAGCAAGGGAGGGTATAGGATGGAGGGAAAGTCACAGATAGTAATCATAACTGTGTATTTGAATGGGATGAAGTCACTCGTAAAACCGGCAGATAGAAGAATGGATTAAAAACCATAATCTTACAATATGCTGTCTACAAGAAACACATTTGAAACAAGGAAATACACAAAGAGTAAAGGTAAAAGGATGGAGTAGAATATATTATGCTTCATCTAAAGTAAAAAAAAAAGCAGGGGTAGCAATCTTTATCTGAGATAAAGCAAAAGCAAAAAGAGATCTAATTAAAAGATGTAAGGAAGGAAACTACATCCTGCTAAGAGGCACCATTGAGAATGAAGCAATATCATTACTTAACATATATGCACCAAGAAGTACAGCATCCAAATTCCTACAGGAAAAGTAAAGGAAATTAGAGTAAGAAATAGATAGCAAAACTATACTAATGGGTGACCTCAGACTCCCCCTTTCTTGAAAGAAAATGATAAATCAAAACTCAAAATAAACAAGAAAGAAATTAAGGAGGCAAATAGAATTTAGAGAAGCTAGACATGATAGCTCTCTGGAGAAAACTGAATGGAGATACAAAGGAATATACCTTCATCTTAGTGGTACATGGCACATACACTAAAATAGTCCATGTACTAGGGCATAAAAGCCTCACGATTCAGTGCAGAAAGGCAGAAATATTAAATGCATCATTCTTAGATGATGATGCAATAAAATCATATGTAATAAAGGGCCATGGAAATATAGACAAAAATGAATAGGAGATGAAATAATTTAATTCCAAAGAATGAGTGGGTCAAACAAGAAATTATAGAAACAATCAGTAACTTCATTCAAGAGCATGACAATAATGAAACACCATACCAAAACTTGTAGGATGAAGCAAAGGCATTTCTTAGGCAAAGTTTTATATCCCTGAATTCAAATATGAACAAATTAGAGAAAATGGAGGTCAATATTTGGGTATGCAATTGTAAAAGCTAGAAAAAGAGTAAATTTGAAATCTCTGATTGAATATTAAATTAGAAATATTGAAAAGCAAAGGAGAAATTAATAATATAAATTAAGAAACTCTTGAATTTATAACTAAAATTAAGAGCTGGTTTTATACTAAGACCAAAAAAATTAATAGACGCTTATTCAATATGATAAAAAAAGAGAGTATAAAACCAAATTTTGAGTATCAAAAATGAAAAGTGTGAATGTATTTCGAATGAAGAGGAAATTAACACAATAATTAATACATATTTTGCCTAATTTTATGTACATAAATTTGAAAATCTTAGTGAAATTTATGTGTGTATAAAAAATATATGCTGCCCAGAAGAAGTAAATTACTTAAATAACCCCATCTCAAAAAATATATATTGAACAAGCTATCAGGTAATTCCCTAGGAAAAATATATCCAGGCCCAGATAGATTTACTACTGAATTCTATCAAATATTTAAAGATTAATTGATCCAAAATTTGGGAAAATTGATGAAGAAGAAGTCCTACAAAATTCTTTTTATGAGACAAATATAGTACTGATACCTACATCAGTAAAAGACAAAACAGAGAAAGAGAATTATTGACCAATCTCCCTCATGAATATAGATTCAAAATTTTTAAATAAAATATTGACCAAAAGACTAGAGCAGCTTATTGCAAGAATAATACACTTCGGGGAGGAGCCAAGATGGCGGCGTAGAAGCAGCAAGGTCCCGCAGCTCCCACACCTCCACCTTAAACACCCATAAAATATGAGCCCAGACAAAGTCTAGGAAAGTCTAGAACTCTCAGACTCACAAAAATATAGAGAACACAGCTCTCGCTGAAGGCAGCTCAGCAGCAGGGGCTCATCACAGCAGCAAGATCAGAGGCTGGAACAGCCGGAAGCCGAGACCGTGGCCAGGCCCAGGCAGTGGGAAGAAAATGAGCCGAGACCCGCAGCCAGCCGGCAGCAGTTCTACAGCCTCCAGCACCTCCACATCTGCCAAGGCATGAGGAGCAGGATGGGAGATGGGCAGCTCGCACCTCAGTGGAGCAGAGACCCAACCAGCCCAAACAAGCAAGACCTCAGGGCGGCCACGAGGAGCAGTGGAGCCTCCCAAGGCACAGCTTCAGTCCACTTCAAAGAAAATCTAAACCACTGGCCTAAAGGGATCTTTAAATCTTCAGACACTGTGAGTGAAAGTGAAACTTTGAAAATTAATTTGGGGAGTAAAGTAGTTCGGCCATTCTGCCCATGGGGCAAAGAAGCAGTGGGGGAAGGGAACTGCTGGATCCACCAGTGACCCCCACCAGGCTGCTTCAGAGGCCCTGGACTGCAGACTCAGCAGGGGGAGCTGAATCGATTGATCAGGGCCAAGTGCTCTTGCTTTTAGCAGCCTGGATCCGGATCAAGGTCTTGGGGGGTGGTCCTGGGATGCACATTCAGCAAGCCAAAGCTGGGGGGGGACTTTCAACACCCCCCCTAATAGCGCCAGCTGTTGGGAAAACCCCAGGGATTTGGAACAGAGCTTGGAAGCAGAGTTTCACAGAGCTAAAAAAAAAAAACCAACCAATTAATTGACTGGCCAACATGAGAAAAACGAAGCAAAATAAAAAACAGTAAAACTCTAGAATCCTTTTTTGGGGACAAAAAGGGTCAAAGCATGGAACGGGAGGAAGAGATCCCAGAACTCAGAACTCCCACACCAGAGGCTTCCAAGACAATTGAAGAATGCCTAGAAGCTATACACCAACTGAAGAAGGACTTTGAAAACCAAATAAGAGAAGTGGAGGAAAAATTGGGAAGAGAAATGAGAATGATGCAAGAAAATCATGAAAAGAGAGTCAACAACCTGACTGAAGAAAACAACACTTTAAAGAATAGATTATCTTGAAGGGCAAAAGAGGCCCAGAAAGCCAATGAGGAGGAGAA
>JAQQSW010015031.1:0-11976 GCA_028646575.1 Pseudocheirus occidentalis | reverse complement strand
CTGTTCTTCCCCTCCATTGTAACAGTTATCCCTTGCCTCTTCTATATTAAATGATTGACTCCATTCTGTCTCTCCCTGTCTCTTATCATTCTATTCCTCTCCCACTTCTTAATTTCACCTTTTAAAATATTATACCTTCCTATTCAATTGATCCTGTGCCCTCTGTCTATGTACGCATATATACACACACTCCCATATGTATTCATATGCATATATACCCTTCTATATAGACATATGTGTATGTATACATACATATATGCATACATACATACATATATATGCATATATACACATTTATATACATTTATATTCCCTTCACGTATTCTCATACTGAGAAAAGTTTCATAAGTTACAATGATCATTTTTCCATATTGGCATGTCAACAGTTCAACTTTGAAAAGTTCCTTATGATTTCTTTTCTATGTTTACATTCTCATGCTTCTTGTGTTTGAATATCAAATTTTCTGTTCAGTTCTGGTTTTTTCCTCAAGAATGCTTGAAAGTCCTCCACCTCATTGAATGACCATATTTTCCCCTGAAACACTATACTCAGTTTTTCTGGGTAGGTGATTCTTGGTTTTAATCTTAGCTCCCTTGAACTCTGGAATATCATATTCCAGGCTCTTTGATCTCTTAATGTAGAAGCTGCTAGATCTAGATCCTGGGTTATCCTGCTTGTGTTTTCAAAGTATTCAAATTGTTTCTTCTTGGCAGCTTGTAATATTTGCTCCTTGATCTGGGAACTCTGGAACCTGTCTATAACATTCCTAGGAGTTTTCTTTTGGGAATCTTTTTCAAGAGGTGATTGGTGAATTCTTTCAAGTTCTATTTTTGCCCTCTGGTTCTAAAACATCAGGGCAATTTTGCTTGAGAATTTCTTGAAGGATGATTTCTAGGTTCTTTTTTTGATCGTGGCTTTCAGGTAGTCCAATAATTTTTAAATTGTTTCTCCTGGACCCCTTTCCACACTGTCCTGAAGAGGGTTCCATATGTTGTTCTTGGTTTCCATCATAACTTTAAAGGGAAACTTTCACAATGTCTGGAGCCCTAGATGTCTTGCAGATGAAGGAGGAGGATGTCCTCAAATTCCTTGCCGCAGGAACCCATCTGGGTGGCACTAATTTGGACTTCCAGATGGAACAGTACGTCTACAAAAGAAAGGGTGATGGCATCTACATTATTAATTTGAAAAGAACTCGGGAAAAACTTCTGCTGGCAGCTCATGCCTTTGTTGCCATTGAAAACCCAGCTGACGTTAGTGTCATCTTATCCAGAAACACTGGCCAGCAAGCTGTTCTGAAATTTGCACCTGCCATTGGTGCCACACCTATTGCTGGACATTTCACACCAGGCACCTTCACTAACCAGATTCAGGCAGATTTCAGGGAGCCTCATTTCTTGGTGGTCACTGATCCTTGGGCAGATCACCAGCCTCTGACTGAAGCATCATATGTTAACCTCCCAACCATTGCACTGTGCAACATGGACTCCCCACTTTGCTATGTGGATATTGCCATTCCATGTAACAACAAGGGAGCTCACCCTGTGGGTCTGATGTGGTGGATGCTGGCCCGTGAAGTCCTATGGATGCGTGGTACCATCTCCTGGGAACATCTATGGGAGGTTATGCCTGATCTTTACTTCTACAGGGATCCAGAGGAGATTGAAAAGGAAAAACAGGCAGCAGCTGAGAAGGCAGTGACAAAGGAGGAATTTCAGGGTGAATGGATTGCACCTGCCCCAGAATTCATTTGTTTGGATCTGTTTAATACTATCTTGATTTCTCATAAAGTCATCTGCTTCCATTTGCTCCACTCTAATTCTGAAGGAATTATTCCCTTCAGTGAGCTTTTGATATTCTTTTTCCATCTGGGAAATTTGACTTTTTAAGGCATTCTTCTCCTCGTTGGCCTTTTGGGCCTTTTTTGCCATTTGAGTTAATCTATTTTATAAGGTGTTATTTTATTCAGTCAGGTTGTTGAATCTCTTTTAATGATTTTCTTGTGTCATTCTCATTTGTCTTCCTAATTTTCCTCCACTTCTCTTATTTGGTTTTCAAAATCCTTCTTAAGCTTCTCTATGGCTTGTAACCGGTCAACGTTTTTCTTGAAAGCTTTTGGTGCAGGAGTTCTGACTATGTTGTCTTCCTCCCATTCCATGTTTTAATCCTTTTTGTCCCCCCCAAAAGGAATCTAAATTTGGATTGCTGAGCTTTCTTTGCTTCTTTTGCCTGCTCATATTGCCAGTCAGTTACTCTACTTTTGGGATCAGTAGAACTCTGCTTTCAGAGAGGAGTGCTTTGTCCCAAATCACTGGAGTTTTCTCAGCTGCTGGAGCTATTAGGAGGCCACCATCTCTGCAGCCCTCATCAACTTTGGCTCACTGAAAACATACCCCAGGACTACCATCCAAGACCATGATCCCAATCCAGGCAGCTCAAGGCAAGAGCACTTAACCTCTGAATGATCACTTGGCCCCCCTGCAATCTGCAGGCCAGGAGCTTCTGAAGCAATGATGTGGATGCAGCTGCAGGGCTGCTGCTTCAGCCACTTCTAGCTCTGGGGCAGTTGGCCTGACCATCTCCCCAAAATTTAGCCGAGTTCCAATTTTCCTTTTCTCCTTGGCCCTTATGGGTTGATAATTCTGGAAACTGCCACAGGTGCCACTGATCTGCTCTCCTGAAATCTCCAGCTGGTGCTTCTCCTAGACAGCTTGGGGCTAAAACCACATGGGGCTAGGCTCTGCTCCCAGTGCACTGTGATGAGCCCTAGCCCTTGCTGTTCATCTACCAGGCTGCCTTCAGCAGTAGCCTTGTTTCTCTGTCATTTTATGAGTTCTGGAGCTCTAAAATTTGTTTAGAGTCATATTTTATAGGTATTTGAAATGGTTATGGGGGGAGCCATGGAGTTCTCCTCTTTCTACAATGCCAACTTGACTCTGCCTGTTCCCCCCCCCATCCTTTATTCTTGAAGAGGGCCAACAACATTGTGGGTGATGAATTGGATTTAAGTGAGGCAGAGCTGCTCAAAGTTGTCAGCCTCACTTTCTCCTCCAGTGTCATTGAAGTCCAGGGGCAGGACAAAAGTCAAGATGACAGGCAATGGCCCAGGCTGCAGAGAGTGACTTTGGTCTTTCAAAATTACAATCTTCCCCTGACCTCAGTTTGTCTGAGACCATACCCACTCAAGGACTGAGGGTTAGAATCTTCAAAGACAGACTATGAGGTAGTCATATTTCTAGGTGGGGCTGGTGCAGCAAAACCCTAGGCAAACCTTTTCAGCCTGGGTTTTGTTGGACTTTTTTGGAATCAGCCATTATTCAGTGAATTTTCTCTGTTTTGGAGAAGATCTAAGTTGTGAACCTCTAACTTCCCTCTCTTAACCTCTATGTAAATAACCCTGATTATTTCTGGATTTTCCTATTATCCTCTTCAAACCAGTTTTTAAATGACTGACATTATTTATGGATCACCAGAAGCAGTATGTAAAACTTATTGATAAAATGTGCACTTAATGAAAAATCATGAAACTCTATATGATTGATATAGGGGACTTGGGTCAGCTTCTGCTTATACTGTCAAATTGTGTCTCCAGAGTTAGGTCACTGCTCCATCTCCCCTTCAGGAGCTGGAAGTATATAGCCCCGAGGGACCATCAGCTCCTTCTTAGGCTATTGACTCCAATCCTTTTATATTATTTTTTTCTGACTATTGCTTCATTATAATTTTCCATTGCCAGTTTGTATCACTCTGGAATCATTCAACCAGTCGATATTATATCAGTGTCATTGATAATGCAAGTAAAACTAATTAAATCTTTCAAATGGATATTTATTGAGAAGATATAACAAAGAGAAAAATAAAAACAAGTCTCCCCAAACTGAGACACTTTCTCCCTACTACTATTGTGGTCCCTGAGGAGAGCGGGGTCACTCTTAAATTATCTGCTACATTCTACTTACCAAATTCTGTTCTGAATGAAACATTGCTGATGGAGAAATCTTTCCCTTCTCCATAGGTCAGGATATAGCATCTCAGGTGCAAGCTGGGTTTGCTCTTGGTCTGGGTTGGGTCATGCAGGTTATTCCTCCAGACTAAGATGACTCTTTACCTGGCTTAACCCCAATGGTGAAAGGAGCCTCTGGCATCGGGTTCCATCACTGGTTCTGTGGTGGCTCTTCTGACCTTTAGATGCTCACAAGGTCAGTCTGTTTCCAATACTCCTCTGCCTAATATCAAGAAAGAATTAACATGATGGGGTAATAAGAAATATCAGAACTATGCAGATCTTGAGATAAGGAAATGGATATTTATTGAAGCTTAGTAATTAAACCAAGTTTACAAGTAGTAAGTGACAGAATCGAGAATTGACTCAGTACCTCTGACTCCAAAACCAATGTGCTTTCCACAGTATCATACTGACTCCCCTAGTTAAACTCCTTTTCCCACTGTACCATCTTGCTTCTTTTATTGAAGCAAAACCTATTCTTGTCCTTATGACTGAGTAGTTTGATGGGAACTCATTGGAACTGGAAGTCCTTTTCGTACACCAGCATCAATTCCAAAGGCAGGACTTTCAAATAAAGACCATCTCCATCCTAGCAATAGGCCATTGTAATGTGCTTGGCCAATAGGGCAGATGCCAATAAAATGAGTTAAGCCCAGATCCATCTGAGCTATAAAAATAAAATAATAATAAAAAAATCATAAAGGTAGCTTGTGAAGCCACACTCAATCCGTCTTGCTGTCTCCAGGCTGCATTGACTTTGTGGATGACAAGCTGAAAAAACAGAGTTTACTGGCAAACGTGAGTAGCTGAGACCCAGGGGGGAAAGGCCCGTGGAGAAGGCCCAGACAAATGCAGTCCCGGCCTGCCAATTCCCAGAGTCACTCTCCCGACCCATCGTCTCCCTTTAATAGTCCTCGACTCATCTGGAAACTTAGCTGGGGCTCATTTGGGAGCTCAGTGGAGACTTCAGAAGGGAGATAAATGGGATCGTCAGTTTCATGCTAGTAAGTTTCTGATGAATAGAATTGTTTTCATTCACACAGAGAATATTCTCAGTGGAGATGGATGGGACAGAGAGAGAGAAAGCCAATTCTCTTTCCTTTAAATGAGGCAGCAGGGGCTAGGAGAGGTGGGCAGAGGGAGGGGGAGAACATTATAAACCTCTTCCTCCCCTCACTACCCCCTCATATCCCTGACACACACCAGCTAAAGAATTCCAGGCAAAGTTCCCTTCAGAGGCTGATTAGGCTGGGGATGCAGTGCTTCATTGACAAAGAGTTAAGATGAAGGAATGATGGACTGGTTGTTAGAAGAGAGGAGACTTAAGGGAGAAGGGGGATACTATGCAAGGAATTAAGGTACTTTTGAAGGTAGAGGGAAAATGGCTGACCCAACAATCCCAGTCAGGTCTGCATATCAGGTATATTTTTATGTAAATATAAGTCTAGCGTCTAGATGGAGGAAGGAAGATCCAAAGCCTGCTCTCCTCTCCTGCTTGGACTGCAATATGGAGTAATCTGTCTAGTTCTGGATGCTAAATTTTGGGAAGGACATTAATAAACTGGCATATATCCAGAGAAGGATAACAAAAACCCTAGGGGACTAATGGAAGGAACTGGGGATTTTCATTCTGGAGAAGAGTAAATATATCAAGGCAATGACTCCTGTGTTTAAATATTTTTAGGGACTTTTGAGTAAAAAATAGATTAAGCTTACTTTGCTTGTTATCATAGAGTAGAATGAGGGATGGTGGATCAATGAATTTGGAATAAGCATCCCTAGGTTCCAATTTTGGCTAACTGTGTGACTTTGGGAAGATCATTTTACTTTTCAAGGTCTCAATTTTCTTTTCTGTAAAATGAGGGAATTAGATTAGACTATTTTTAAGATTCCCTCAAGCTCTAAAATTACATGGAGGTAGATTCCCCACTCAATGTATACTCTGCCCCAAATTCCTAATAATGGGAAAAATATAGTAAGGGAAGTTAGCTCAAGAGAATGAGGGGAGATTCTCAAGATGAAAATTATGGTAGTTTACTTACAATCGACACCAGTGAGGAAGGAAAAGGAACAATTCATCTAAAAGATTAAATGTGGCTGCATAGGGAACTCATTAACAAACTTCGTTTTCAAAAGAACATACACAAAAAATATAACTAAGGGAGACTAGTCTCATGAAAAGATTAATACTACCAAAATGCAGAGTGAAATAAGGAGAAGCAAAAGAAATATACATATATTCATATATATATGTGGGTGCATGTGTGCATGTGTATACATATGTATGTATGTATGTATGTATGCATGTATGTATGTATGCATAGTCTGTGAATGTATAGGTCCTGGAGAACAGATAATGAGTGTTGCTTCTCTTTTATCAGCAGAGAAACAAGGAACTACTAGGATAGAATGTTTCATTTGTTGTCAGATGAGGTCACTGA
This sequence comes from Pseudocheirus occidentalis, assembly GCA_028646575.1. Classification (NCBI taxonomy): domain Eukaryota; kingdom Metazoa; phylum Chordata; class Mammalia; order Diprotodontia; family Pseudocheiridae; genus Pseudocheirus; species Pseudocheirus occidentalis. The sequence continues at coordinate 5,528 of JAQQSW010015031.1, read as the reverse complement.
GTGGTTTTCACTTTGTTTTTCTCTGTCACAAGAGAAGGTTTAATGGAGGGAAGGGAAGTTTTTGCACCAATACAAGTATTCTGTAAAAAAAGGGATACCAATAAAATATTGGTTTGATATAGAATAACACCAAATGTCTAAAACATCATGAGTTATGGATAATAATAATAGTAATGATAACATTTACATAACACTTAATATGTGGGCACGCACTATTCTAAACACTTTTATAATTATTATTTCATTTGATTTTCGCAACAACCTTGCAAGGTAGTTGCTATTATCATGCTCATTTTAAAGATGAGGGAACTGAGGCAAGCAGAGGTTAAGGGACTTGCCCAGGAACACACAGCTGGTAAATATTTGGGACTGAGTTTGAACTCAAGTTTTCCTGACTCAAGTCCAGTTTTCTGTCCACTGCACAACCTAGCTGCCACAATAAATATGAAGGGTAATAAAAAGATTTTTAAAATAGGATATTGGGGCTAGAGAAAGAGCAAAGAAGGAACAGAGTCATTGGTTGTAGAAGAAGGGAGACAGTAACAAGTAACAGAATGAAGACAGAATTGCTCAATTCCTATTTGGTTTTTCATGACCTTCAGACTGAGAAGGATAGAGCACAAAATGACTGATAGGAACTTGAATTCTAAAATGTGTATAATTGTAAGAATGCACCTAGCTACCATTAATCAATTTAATTTGAAAAGTTTAAATGAATACATCCCAGAATGTTCAGTGAATATCTAAATTCATAGGGTTCTATGATCATGAATATAGAACTGGAAGGGACTTATTGGTAACCTAGTCCAATGCCCTCATTTTACAGATGAGTAAACTGAGGGTCAGATAAATGAAATTACTTGGTCAAAGACCCACAGTTAATAAAGGACAGAGGCAGGGGAGAATATAAATCTAAGTACTTGGGACTCAACTCCAGTTCTTTTTACACTATATCATGTTTCCTCTCATTCAATTATTACCCTAAAAGCATTTTAATAAATGTCTGCTGTAGAGGGGGAGGGTGCGGAAGCAAGATGGCAGAACAGAATCAGGAAATTCCGTGATCTTCCCCCACAACCACCTCAAATACTTATAAAATATAACACTAAACAAATTTTAGAGCGACAGAATGCAGAAAGTGACAGAGAGAAACAAATCTCCTGCTGAAGGGAGCCTGGCAGGAAAACAGGAAGGGTTCATCACAGTGTGCTGGGATCCAAGTGCAGTCCAGCATGAGCCACGAAGTTTTGACCCCAGGGAGCCTGGAGCAGACTTCAGGAGAGTGAATCACCTGCAGCTGTGGTGGTTTCCAGACTTTTCAAACCATAAATGGCAAAAAGAAAGTAAGAGGTCAGTTGGAAACCCTGTTGGAAAGGAAGGGCATGGTCCAACCCCTGCCCCCAGATCAGAGGTGGTGGAGGTACAGCAGCTGCAGCATCTGTCACACACTTGCCTCAGGAGCTCCTGGCCTGCAGATCACAGGGGGACCAAGTGACCATTCAGAGGGTAATCACTCTTGCTTTGACTTGCTTGGATCTGGGTCACTTTCCTGGGATGAAAAATGCCAGTTTTCCAGTGTGGTGTCTGTAGAGAGGGAACCCTCCTCAGACCTCTGAAAACATCTGCAAAAACTCCAGCAACTTGGGACAAAACTCTCCTCTCTGGAAGCAGAATTCTACCATTACAAAGAGCTCAAAAGTCAAGTAATTGATTGACAATGTGAGAAAGCAGAAGAAGCACAAACAGACCATAAAATCCTTTTTTGGGGACAAAAAGGATCAAAGCATGGAATGGGAGGAAGACAGAACTCTTGCACCAAAAGCTTCCAAAAATATTAACTGGTTACAGGCCTTGGAGGAGCTCAGGAAGGATTTTGAAAATCAAGTGAGAGAAGTGGAGGAAAAACTGGGAAGAGAAATGAGAATGATGCAAGAAAATCATGAAAAGAGAGTCAACAACCTGACTAAAGAAAATAACACCTTAAAAATAGACTAACTCAAATGGTAAAAGAGGCCCAAAAAGCCAATGAGGAGAAGAACGTCATAAAAATCTGAATTTGCCAGATGGAAAAGGAATATAAAAAACACACTGAAAAAGAAATTCCACAAACTCACTGAAAAGAATAATTCTTTCAAAATTAGATTGGAGCAAATGGAAGCTAATGACTTTATGAGAAATGAAGATACTATAAAATAGATCCAAACCAATGAAAAAATAGAAGGCAATGTGAAATACTGTAATGGTAACTAACTTAAATTTGAAGGCCCCTTTTTGTTATGTCAAGTAAGCAGGTACTTACCTTTAGTAACTAATCAAACCTCTGTGACAGAAACAGAAGGTGTGAACTACTGTCTCTTGTTGCTGACATAACAGTAAGGGGTTGCCTGAAACAGGGAGCCAATGCTGTGTGTATATATAAAAAAAAGGTCCAGAGAGGCACAGTCAGAATCTCTTGAGACCAGAATCTGGTGGAGGCTGGAGTTGCTGCTTCTGGGAAGATTGAAGTTGCTGCTGCCAGGAAGGCTGAAGAGGAAAGCCCCAGTTAGACTGGGGAAAATGATTTTGATTTTGAAAATCTAGGAGAAGTGATTTTGATGCCAGGAGCCAGCTGAGATTTCTTCTGGGTCCTAGGGCCAGCCAAACTGCTGGAGCACTAAGGAGGTATGGTTGTATTGCCTGCATTCTGTCTGTTTTGATGTTGTTTTGCCAGACTCGTGCTGTTGTTGCAGAGGTCCTTTATGTTGTCTCAGAAGCCCTGAAGGAGGATTTTCTTGTACATTTATAGAAATCCTGGAAGAGGATCTTGCTGATGTTTTCAGGGGTCCTGAGACTTATCTGCAGGCAGAGAGTGAATTGATGGGGACACTGGCAATGTATGTCCTGGCTTTGTTAAGCTTTGTCACCCCAGGAACAGAGATTGCTGAGAACTTGCCTCGGATCAAGATGAAGAAAAGACCTCTCCTTGGGTATTGAATGCTGTGATGAAATTGTAGTTTACTAGTGAACTAGGGGTGGGAGGTTGTGTATTTTCTAATGATTGTACTTAGTGATTAAGGATACTTAGTAACTGATTGCTAAATGAGTGACTGATTGAGTTAACCTAGTTGCCACATGAATGGAAGACTGACTATTGTACTCTGAGATGACTAAATGAATGAGTAAGGAGGCAAACCTCCTTAGGGATACCATATGATTGTTCTTTGTTCAAAGCTATTGTGACCACATGAAAACTATGTGGCCATTTTAATGATAAGCTGTTGTGAATACTATATTGTGATGTTCTGTGATAAGTTGTAATATTGTGAACCCTATACCTTGATTTTCTGAGAATGTTTTGTTTTGATTTGTTATGGAATAGAGGAATAGAGTGTTCGCTATGCTGTGTAATAAGAACTTTAAAAACCGTTCACAGTAGCATTCTTCTGGAAAGCTGCACATGCATGGCATTACAAATATCTCATTGGAAAAACCACTGACCTGGAACACAGATCCAGGAAAGATAATTTCAAAATTATTGGACTACCTGAAAGCCATGATAAAAAAAGAGTCTAGAAATCATCCTTCAAGAAATTCTCAAGTGAAGTTGCCCTGATATTCTAGAACCAGAGGGCAAAAGAGAAATTGAAAGAATTCGCTGATCGTCTCTTGAAAAACATCCCAAAAAGAAAACTTCTAGGATTATTATAGCCAAATTCCAGAGCTCCCAGGTGAAGGAGAAAATATTACAAGCAGTCAGGAAGAAACAATTTGAGCATTGTGGAAACACAATAAAGATAACACAAGATCTAGCAGCTTCTACATTAAGGGATAAAAGGGCTTTGAATATAATATTCCAGGGGTCAAAGGGCTAGGATGAAAACCAAGAATCACCTACCCAGCAAAACTGAGTATAATGTTTCAAGGGAAAACGTGGTCATTCAATGAGGTGGAGGACTTTCAAGCGTTCTTGAGGAAAAACACAGACCTGAATAGAAAATTTGACATTCAAGAAGCATGAGAATGTAAACATGGAAAAAAAAATTATAAGGAACTTATTAGAGTTGAACTATTTACATTCCTACATGGCAAAACAATAATTATAACTCATGAGACTTTTCTCAGTATGAAGATAGTTGAAGGGAATATATGTGTGTATGTGTGTATATGTGTGTATATATGTACACATACATATATGTTTATATAGGAGGGCATATGTACATATAAATACATATGTATGTATATGTGTACATGTATACATAGACAGAGGGAAAAAGATCAGTTGAACAGGAATGGATGCTATCTAAAAATAAAATTAAGAGGTAAGAGAAGAATATAATGAGAGGAGATAGGTAGAGATAGATTAGGGTAAATTACCTCATATAAAAGAGGCAAAAGTAAACTGTTACAATGAAGGGGAAGAGCAGGAAGGCAAAAGGGAATAGGTCAGCCTTACTCTCATTGAATTTGGCTTAAAGTGGGAATAACGTACACACTCAATTTGGTATCTTACCCTACAGGAAAGTAGAGGGGAAGGGGATAAGATGGGAGATGATAGAAGGGAGGACAGTTTTGGGGGGGGAGGGTAGTTAGAAGCTTGAAAAGTTGAAAAGGGACAGAGTCAAAGTAGAAAACAGAACGGGGGGGGCGGGATAGAATGGAGGGAAATATAGTCATTCTGTCACAGTATATCTACTATGGAAATGTTTTGCCTAACTACACATGTATAACCCATACTGAATTGTTTTTCCTCCCAGTAGGGGTGGGTGATGAGGAAAGAAGGAAAAGAATCTGGAAATTAAAGTTTTTTAATCAAATGTTAAAAAATATATATATTATTTGTTTTTTTACATGCAACTGGGAAATAAGATACATAGGCACTCGTATATAGTAACCCATCTTGCCCTACTAGAAAGTCAGAAGGAGAATGGGAAAGGATACAAGAGACAGCAGATTGGGGGAAGGGGCATTCCACAGGATTACTATTTTGGTCTGGGAAGTAGGGGAAAGACAGGGAGAAAACTAGTAACTCAAAATCTTATGGAAATGAATGTTAAAAACTAAAAATAAACAAAATAAATATTTAAAAAAATGTCTACTGTATTCAAAGCACTTGCACTAGGTACAAAAGGTACAAAGTTTTTGTGGGAAACAGGTCTTGCCTTCAAGATATTTGATCTAATTGAGGTATTGTAAGATGAGTTCCAGAAACTATGCCCAAAGGGCTATAAATAATTGCATACCCTTTGACCCAGTAATACCACTTTTGGGGTTGTATCCCAAAGAGATCACAGAAGTGGGAAAAGGTCCCATATGTACAAAAGTATTTATTGCAGCTCTCTTTGTGGTGGCAAAAAAACTGGAAATTTAAGGGATGCCCATCAATTGGGGAATGGCTGAACAAGTTATGGTATATGAATGTGATGGAATATTATTGTGCTATAAGAAATGGGAAGGAGATTGACTTCATACTTACATGGAGAGGCTTATATGAATTGATGCTGAGTGAGAAGAGCAGAACCAGGAAAAATTTGTACACAGTCACAGATACA
>JAQQSW010015030.1:0-11976 GCA_028646575.1 Pseudocheirus occidentalis | reverse complement strand
TGTACCCAACCACACCCCAATTCATTCAATTCCCTTCCACTAATATTGGGTATGGTGGAAAAAGTAGTGGCCCTGGTATTAGAGAACATGGGTTCAAATATTGCCTGTGATGCTTAATTACTACTTGTAAGATACCTTTGGGAATGTCACTGAAACTTCATGGGCCTCAGCTTCTTCCCTTATGCATAAAAATGGGGCAGGGGAGGGGCAGTTAGGCTTTAACTCCATGATCCCCTGGTCTCTTATTTTGACAAAAGTAAGACAACCTTCTTCAGTGGGAAAACACACACACACTCTTACTTTAAAGCTTACAAAACATTTTACATGTTTCATTTGATCTTCAAAACAATTCTATGAGCTTATTATCACCCATTTTATAGATGAGAAAAATGAAGCTAAGAATATAAGTTATTTTCCCCAGATAACATGTCTAGTAAGTCAGGATTTGAACTCAGATCTTCCTAATTCCAATTCTACCACTCTATGCATTGAGCCAATTAATTAGAACAACTTAACTACTTCTTGGCTATAACAAGGGGCACCATTTATTAGTGGGAGAAGAAAGGGGAAGTAGCTGGAAAATGACAGATTTTTTTAAAGAATACATTAATAAACATTTATTAAAATACTGTGAAATTAATACATTTAAAATGAAATCTGTGAAAAAAATTACTGAAAAGAAATGTAAAGACCCCACCTTCTGTCTAGAAAAAGTGACTCTGCAGTCAGCCTGTACACCTTCACTAAGCAGCTACTACGTGTCAGATACTGTGCAAGATACAACAGATATGAAGAAAGGCAATTCCTGCTTTGGAGGAGCTCATAGTGTAAGGGGGAGACAACATGCAGACTTCAAGGAAGAAGAAAGCAACAAAAACTAAAGGAGTATAGGAAAGGGTCTAGAAGAGGTAGTATTGAGCTGTTAAGGATGCTTAGAGGCAGAGAGAAGGAAGTAAACAGTTGGTGCATAAGATATGTTGGTCTATCAGTCAAAGTTATGTACGAGAAGATACTGGTGATACAACAACAAAGACAAACTAGTCCATGGCTCGGGAACATACTTTATTGAAGGGAAACAAGATGAGAATATATAGTCACAAATAGATATAAGGCGATTTAGGGAGATGGTAGGCACAGGGGATCAGAAAAGACCATACAGAGGTACACCTTAATATGAAAGACTTTTTAAACATCATATCTCTATCTCTCTTTTCACAAAAAAAGGGTAAAAACAGTAGTAAGCCATCCGCAATCGTTTCCTGAAAAGCGGTAGTTAAGCGAGAGAATTCCACCTAGAGGTTTAAAGTGACCAGAAAGCATAGGTTGATAAGATCTGCCCCCTTCTTCAACTTCTAGGCACCTCACAGTTTTGTGGATTTATCTTCATCTGCGCTAGGACAAAAAGAAATTGTGTGTAATTGGTGTACCATGAACTGTCTGACTGCCCCTCCAAAGCACCTATGTGCTTAGTGACCATAAACAGAGTTCAGGTAACCGTACAACAGTTACCAAAACTTCACCTTGTGCGTTTTTAACACAGTGCTGAGCTACAACCACGTCCACAGGCATAAAATAAGCACAGAACTGTTGCCATGTGTGATGGCAGAAAATAAAGAAACAGTAGCTATCTTTTAAAAAGTGAACAAACATTTATGACCCTACTATGTGCCAAGCAGTGCAAAAGAATTCCCTACACTCAAAAGAATTTACAATCTAATGAGGAAGAAAGGGAGGGAAGAGATAACATGCAAACAACAAGATAAAGAATAAAGTGGAGGTAATCTCAGAGAAAGGGCACTGACACATAAAGGAGAACTGGGAAAGGCTTCTTGCTGAAAGCAAAAACACTGATGAAAATGATACACTTCAATATCTGGATTTCCCTACAAGGTAAAGTCTCAGAGCTCTATGACCCAAACTGCAGCCATTCAACCTCTCTTTTACTTCCACCTGGCAGACAAGATTGGATTGCAGCTTGGAAAACAAGGTGCAACAAAGCACTGAATTTGTAGTCAAAGGGCCCCAGGTATGACACCCAGGTAGACAGATCTGTTATTTCCTATGCAATCTTGAGCCAGTTGCTCTGATCACACCAGGTCTTCATTTCCTCATTTGAAAAAATGAGGGCACTAAATCAGATCATTTCTGATGTACCTTCCAGTTTTAAATTCTATAATCCTATCATGATGATAACCCACTGATATGAAAATAAATGACTGTGGTATTATAGCTTCCAAATCAAATGCCATTATAAATTCCTCTGCAACCATTCTTAGATAACTTTCCAGCAGATCAAGCTTAGATTTTCAATATCTGTGGCTGCCCTAACTTTAGAGTCATTTATTTTCTGCAGCATTATCTATCTTTCAAATACATTCTGAAGCAGAACCAAGTGACATCAGGCATATATTAGCCACTTTCTTAGTTATAGGAGGAACAAATGTCATATGTCAGCTACCACTAAGACCAAAGTTGCCACTAATTAGTACAGCATGCCCAGACTTCACAGGATTCTTACATGATAAGAATTACTTTCTTCATTAAGCCATGTGTCATGTGATGAGATCTGACAAGTTTTTGGAAAGTTCTAGAGACAGATCTTCCCACAGTGGAGAATAAAAATAAAACTACATAGCTATAAGACACTCAAAGTTCTTTTCAAAACAGTAATAAATAATCCTGTTCTCCTGTGAGCCATGCCTAGAGAAATACAGCCTCCTGTTGCCATCTACCATTAAAAAGTGGCCATGATGATAGTCGTTACAATTTGTCACATTTCACAACGGTTCAAACTCTCCAAGTTGACATTTAGACCAAACAAGGGATGAATAATAGGTTTGCTGTCATAAAATCCGCAATGGGTCAAGAACTCTATTGTATATTTGCTCCCTGTGAAAGTAATTTACCGTATTCCCTAATTCCACAGGCCACTAAATATACATTGACAGAAAGTAGGGGACCATTACTAAATCTGTACTCAGAGAATTTTGATACATAATAACCAGCAATATCTATGTTTGCAGTGATGACTTCACTTATCTATCAGCCTATCTAAAAAATCCAGACCTCATAAAGTATAGAGATTGGACTTGTAGTTTTATTAAAGTATAGGAGCTCAAGGTAAAGAACTTCCTCTATGAATGCAGGTCTCTAGCTTCTTTGATGTTAACACTTTGAGAGTTGCCTCCTACAGCCCTCACCGAAAGTGATGCCACCTGTCCAGGGTGATACAATAGTACGTGTCAGAGGCAAGCCTTGAGCGCAAGTCTTCTTGAACTCTATGCTAGCTCACCAGGCCTTGCTGCCTCTCAGACTTCAGAAACAAAACCAAACTAAACAAACAAAATCCCACGGACCCAAGCACCCAAAATAGTCCTCAAAAAGACTTCACTCACATTCATGCAATTCATAGGAAGCTCCTAGGATCTTGTGCCCCTCGGAACCCATTCCCTTTCATTTTGACCAAACTAAACAGCTTAGTCATTTGGTTCCATCGAACAGAGACACTCAACTGGGGAAGTGAAGGAAGAAGTTACTAGAGGAAGGTTAACAACAACAGGCAAATGGAGAGACAAAAAAATGATGCAAAGTGAACATGAGAACAACACGTATAAACTAAAGAGCATTCGATTCAGAGAAAAATGATTTAGATTCAAATTCCAGCTGTTAGTCTAGCTTCATGAGGCAGACAGGTCTGGAGGAAGTGCTTGAAAAGAGCTCCAGAGCTGAGATGGTGCTCTGGGAAACTCCAGTTAAAAAACAGCCTCAGATACTAATTAGCCACTTAAGGCCCATCTCCTCAGTCTCCTCATCTGTAAAATGGCAATAGCACCTCCCTGCCAGGATTGTGAGGAGGATCAAGTGAGATACTATTTGTAAAGTGCTTTGAAAGCCTGAAAGCACAATATAAATGCTCACTATCAGTATCCTTATGCATGACCTTAAGCAAGGCATTTCAACAGTGAGTATGTGCTTCCTTATTGTTTTAAAAAAGAAAATGTCTCCTGCACGACGGGCATTTAATAAGTGTTGAGCTGAAAAGAAGAGAAGTTGGTCTGAATCTTCCAGGATTCCATGGTCCCATGATTCAAAAAGTACTGCGGCCATTCGGTCTAAAGGTAAATACTCTCCCACGTCTTCCTTAGCAGTCTCTGTGGTCATTGCCTAGCACAATGACGGACACTTGCTGTCACAGTCAGCAAGATTAAATTATGTTTCTTTCATACATGATTTTTTTTTCACCTCCACTAAAAGACCTATTCCAATGTCCCACTGGGTCAAGGAGAAGACTGTATTTTCAAAGTCTAAATAGGAGGCTACTTCTGGTAGGTTCACAGCTTGCTGTCAAGGTTTTAATATAGGCCAGGATACATTTCTGTTGTCCAAGGACCAGCCTAATTAAAGTTCCCAGAGGCTCATCATCAGCTCATTAATTCAATGAAGAGAAGAGATACAAGAGTGGACTCATTTCTAGGAAAGAGGCTAGAAGATTCAAGAAGAAGTGGAAAACGTATCCAACAATGAGTTGGATAGTTATAAAAGGGCTAATGTGATAGATGGATTTTCAGCCTATTAGCTTTATATGGAAAAAACAAACATAGAGTCTATCTTCAACCCCAGAAAGTCCCCCGATAGTATAATAAAAAGAGGGTTGGCTTTGAAGTTAAGATTACCTGGTTTCAAACTCTATTTCCAATACTTAACTATCTGTTTGACCCAAATCCTTTCCTCTTTGACCCTAAATTTCCTCCTCTGTAATATGTATAGCATCTTTTTATTAGTTTTGGGCTAAAAAAATTAAAAACACTTTCCAAAAATTTAAAAACACTTAAAAATCCCCTATACCAAATGGTACCTATTACTTATCACCACAATGTTGGTCACAAAGGCAGAGTACAAAGTAGTTTAAACCTCATAAACACTCATTTTATACCATAAGGAAATGAAACACAAAGGAAATAAAGGATTTAGCTGAATGACCAATGACTAAAGTATAATGGAAGTCAGCAGCCCTGGGTTCAATGCAAGCAATGTGGGTTTCCTAACTTCTCTGGAAATATTTCTTTATCCTTCAAAATGGGTTAATACTTATATAACCTACACCTCCCAGGGTATTCTGAGGATCAAAGGAGGATTTAATGCTGGCGTAAATGTCAGCTATTATGATCAGCTTTTCAAATCCTTGCCCTCTGCCTCATTTTTCTCTCTTTCACTCTCTCCTGCCATTCTGTTCACTTTGCTCTCTTGCCTCCATCTCTCTAACACCATGGTATGGTATTAAATTCTCTCTAAATGCCTGCTGGGTGACATTTAGGTAATGTATTTCTAATTCTAAAGCCTGGGACAACTATCTATGTGGTGAAAAAGTTAAAAACAAACAAACAAACAAAGCTTCAACGAGGAACAGAAGTTCTGTGTTTATGGGATGACCCTTGGGCTCTCCATAGCAAATGGGCCACATATTAAAAGGATGGGATTTGCAGAAGCCAGAAAGTCATTTGTGAATTTTTATGTAAGTGAATTAACCTACTGGAGGCTCAGACCATATGATGGCTACTCTCTATCACTCTGTGCTAAGAAAGGGTAAGCAAAATGCCAACCCCTTATCTTCTGAGGAGAGGCATGACATACAAGAAAAAATCTTTTATCTGGTCTGGAGAAAAAGAAACTAGACATTATTTACAAATTGATCCTCTATTTCCAGGCACAAAATATGATCAAAGAGCATTAAAGGAATGGGATACAGAAAGTACATGAACTTGACAGCCAGGTAACAGTTATTGAATGAATATTTGTTATATGGTGAACATAGAACTCAGGAATGTGGTGTCAGAAAAGGTGGTATATTAGTAGACAGATTATATCTTCTTCAGAAGCTCAGAGTTTAAATATGGAGGGGACTGAAAATATATATCAAGACATCAGAAATTCAAACCCTCTCCCACTATGACCTACCACCTCCCCCAAAAAGTATGAATTGATCAGGTAGGTATGTGCAACCTACAAAAAACTGTTAAGGAGAAAGCAGGATTCAGTCATGTAAGATCAGTCCTACCAAAACTAGATATTCAGACTACCTGCGTCCTAGACATAATCACATTTTTCTTAGGACCCTGCAGTGAAGGGAGCCAATGACCTGTCAATCAAAATGAATCAGTCAGGTACTGTGCTAGCTACTGGGAACACAAAGAAATATGAATCAGTCCCAATCCTCGAGATACATATCGTGTATAGGAACTCTAATACTGTGAGTTACAGAGAAGGTGCTAACCTGCACTGATGGAGGGGGTTTCCTCTCCTGGAAGTTCTTTATATCAGTGAAATCACAGGTGCAGTCCCTATCCCTATCAAATAAGAACCTCTCCCTAGCCTTCTCCCTTCCCATCTTTCCAGTCGTCTTATCTGTAATTCCCCTCTGTATACCCTACACAATAAAAAACATCTATGTGGGCTAGGTTGGTGGAGAGAACTGGCCTTGCCTACTTACTTGGGTTACTCTGTGTACTGGATAAAATTTTGGTAATCCTGTAGATTGGAGGCTCTTAACTTGAAATTAAAATAGTTTAGGGGGTTCATGAATTTGTTTTATTTGAAATGTTCTCATAGCTGTTTTTTCAATATAAATGGTTTCTTTCTGAATCCCATGTATTTTAATTTTATGCATCTGAAAAATTAAAGGTTCCACAGGTTTCACCCCCAAAGGGGGGGCATGATACAAAAAAAGTTAAAGGACCTCTGATGTCAATCTAGATTCCCCCAAAATGATTTAATGCTTAGTCCCATAATACCACCTACCTTACCTTTCTCCTCTACCAGTTCTTTTGGCAGTGTAGACTTTAGGTCAGATCCTGGCTAACTTTCTTATATTGGTACCTTCATGATCTTGGCCAAGTCATTAAACCTGGACCTCAGTTCCCTCATTTCTAAAATGAGGGAATTGTACCCAGCCTCTAAGAATGTTTCCATCTCTGTGATCTTTGGTTTTCATATGGTCCTCAGTTCTCTTGCAGAGTGTGCTCATCACAACTACTTCAGAAGTTTCAATTCTTCATTTCAACAACCACTTTTTGACTCCCTCCCTCTCCCCACGCCCATAGAACCTGGTGCGAGCTTTATTTTTATGAGTTATGACTTTGAAGAAAGAACTACAATATCAGGGAACATCCCTGTGGGGTTTTCTGGTAAAGCTATCTCAGTCTTTATTTCAAGTTCCTTCCCCCAATTCCCAGCTCATTCCCTCACATTTATATTCCCCCCATCTAAACCTGGGGAAAAAGGAGGCAAAATAGGCATTAGCCTAGAGTATAACCCAGTAGGAAGGAGGGGAAAGATACAAATTAAATTTTTAAATAATATTTTTAATAAATCCTTATTTGAATACCAGAAAATCCTATTCTCCATGATACAAAGTTATTATTTGTGAAAAATCAGGTAGTACTTCATAGTAAAGGTTCAAACCTCCTGTAAACAATAGCACACTGGGGGAGCAATTTTCAAATCTTGCCTAAGGTACATAAACATATAGTCTCAACCCTGTCCCTTACCCTTTGTGTTCTGACAGCCTGTTTATCACAATTTCCTTGGCAGCCATATGATCAAATAAACATTTTGTCTCAGAGGCTGAAAAACTACGTCTCAAATGATCCATTAAGTCAAATATTAAAACAAAGCATAAAATCAATACATACTCATCTTAGAGGAGACAAGTTTAAAGGAAAATTTAATTTTTTGGGGGGAGGGGAAGTGGGACATTTCACCATTTAGCTTACTACAGAAAAAAATCACAGTCCCTACTGACAGAGAATGGATCCTAGTTCCAGTGACCCTTCTCACAAATAATGCTGTCAGTCATAGGTAGTCTGTTGGTAAAATGGGTATAAAACAGCGGCCAATTCTTCATAACAAAATGTTTGTTACATGTGATAGTTGAGGTGGGGGTGGGTGGACAAGAATAATTTGTTTTCAGTAAGTTAAAACTCTCTGGAACTCAGTTTCTTCAACTTTAAAATTGGGATAACAGTATCTAGCTCAAATCATTGTTAGGAGGACCAAATAAGAACACATTTACAAATGCTTTTCAAAACTTAAAGTGTTATATAAATGTCTATTATGATGAGTCTGCAATAGGATAGGGTTTCTTCTACACATACCATAGCAATTGACATTTAGAAGAAAATACGGAAAGCAAAATCATCAAAGCTTTCCACAGTACAAATTTCAATGACAGTGAATCTCACTTTGAGGACTCCATACATAAGAAGTTGAAAACAACTAGTCAAGCAGCAAGCATTTATTAAGCACTTACTGTGTACTAATGGCAATGTACTAAGTTCTGGGAGTACAAATAAATGTGCTAAGTAGTGGAGATACAAAGAAAGGCAAAAACACAATCCGTGTTCTCAGGGAGGTCAAAGATCCATCAATTTGGTGGGAAAGAGACACGTACAAACATGGGCTTTGAAAGAGCAGAGTTTTCTGGTGAATTGGGGACAGACTAAGAGTTGGAGAAGGGTTGGTAAGACACGCATTGATGGCATACAGACATAGCACACTGTGTCAGTGCCTGCCTGCTGGATGGTGGCTGCGTGTCAAACCCAGACAACTCAAGTGCTGATATCTAGAGAGAGGTGCAAACATTTTACTAAAATAACAGCACAAGGATGGCAGGCATATATTCACCTTCTCCAGAACACAAGTAGCTGCAGTTGTGCTAGTAGGGGCTAGAAATAGTACTTTAAGGCTCCCCCTAGCAGCCTACAACCTACAGCTACCATGCCTGGTTACCATTTAAGAAGACTGAACCCATTTCTCTCTCAGTCAGCAATAAGCCAGTTTCAGGGGCATCATACTGCTTTAAGTTAGCATTGTTCAGTAGGACATGAAATGAAGTTGTATTCCCATTAAACTTGTGTGTGTGTGTGTGTGTGTGTGCGTGCGCGCACGGGCACACGTGCACGCTTGCTGAGGATAGAATTAACAATGTATGTTTGACCAAAATCCCACCTCTGAAGCAGGGCCAGGAGAACACTGGACACAGTAACAGCAGCATTATGTGATGATCAACTCTGATTGACTTGTGACTCTTCTCAGCCATGCAGTGATCCAAGACAATTCCAAAGGACCTATAATGGGAAAAGCTATCCACATCCAGAGAAAGAACTGTAGAGTCTGAATGTAGATCAAAGCAGATGATTTTCACTTTTTTTCCTTTGGTGGCTTTTCCCTTTTGTTTTGTTCCTTCTTTAACAACATGAGTAATATGGATCTGTGTTTATATGATTGCACATGTACAACCTCTATCAGATTGCTTGCCATCTTGGGGAGGATTTGGAAGGGAGGAAAAATTTGAAACTCAAAATCATAAAAAAAAATGAATGTTAAAAACTATCTTTACATGTAACTGGAAAAAATAAGATACAATTTATCCCCCCAAAAAATCCCACCTCTGCATAGATTCCAAATTCCTTTGAAGTTCAAAAGGAGATACTTCCTGTTGCTAAGATTTCTTCCTGCAGGGTGACTCCAAGAGTGCAATCTTTAGAGGGTGCTTAGACAAAAGATGCTATTTTCTAACATTAACATGAATACTTTTTTCACATCAGACCATTTGGATGAATGCTCTCTCTGTGTCTGTCTCCCCCGCCCATCCTGTGTGTGTGTGTTTAAATACATATACCATTATTGTTGGAGTATGAAATCTGTTCAAAGACCCACATTCAGAAGCTGCAGGGTAACTGTGATGTTTCACTCTTTTGCGCTAAAATGCCTTGACTTTAAAATCCTATTAGATCCTAAATCTTGGGTTCAGATCCTTGATATTGTCCATTACTATCTGTATCATTTTGGGGAAGTGATTTAAACTCTCTGGACCTCAGTTCCCTCACCTGTAAAATAGTGGGGTAGGATAATATTCAAGCTCTAAGATTTCCACCGTCTCTAAATCTAACTGACGCCTCTAGAGGTAACTCTTAGCTGTGGAAAGGGGCAATACTTTCTGTGACATTTTTGTGGCAAGACTAAAAACAAGTGGGTACCTGGCAAACTGCAACTACCTAAAATAGGCTTCAAATCATGCATTTGTGACAATCCACTAGCTTAAAAAAAAAAGTGAAATCACAAAGGTACATTTGTTCCTTAAAGAGATACAACTGAGAGGCTGTTTGTAACCAAAGAATCATAGACCAAGAACTAAAAGGAATCTTAAAGATTATACAGTCCTATCCCCTCAGTTTTGCATGTGAAAAAATAAAAGATTCACCCTAGCCAGTTGAACTGCCTTAGGAGCATTTGCATGTTAAATGAGGCAGGCTCTGAATAGACAGCCCCTCTCCCTCCAAGTATCTGAAATGAGTCATTTCTACAGTCTCCAAATAAGACCAAAACAGCAATTTCTTTTCCTTTTTGTTCCGCTGAGCCTTACCTGGACCCTTTTGTTCAGTTGGGCATTACCACTCTGGTGGGAGTGTGGAAACTTACTGAGAGGGAGATACAAAAGGTACACACTTGGACAGCGAGGTGAGTAGCACTTCTATGAACTAAAGTTCATACATCTTTATCCATTCAAGGATCCCAAGGGGTAGAGGCTTTTGTGTATGCTTGGCAGGTATGGCACCATGCCTGGCTGGGGTTAAGATCTCTTTATTACAGTACTTGTTTGCCCTAGTAGATCCTACTTAGATGTCCCCTAACTGAATAGTTTATCTGTCCCAAAATCACAGGAACAAGAAGGAAGGAGGGGGAAAGCCTACTCCTTAAGAACTTTATCTACTCTAAACAAGGTACGCTTCTTTTTTCTTTTTGACAGAAATGAAGCATTAATTTAGACATCAGAAAACCAAATCCAAAAGCCAGTAAGCTGATTCCATCATGGTACCAAAGATATTAAGAAGCTATAATAACAGAGAGCCACACCATCCTTCAGCCTTCCCACAAACCAATATGAGATCAATTATTTACTCACAAACCTCTCTATCTCCTTACCTGAGAGACCTCTCCCCATGCTGTCTAGTCTAGCCCTGACTCCCAGCTTCCTGTGGGCTCTGCTTGCCTTCAGCAAACTCCTCCCACCACAGGCTCCATATGACTACATTCAGCCTATCAAGGGGAAGAGTTTACTTTCAAAGGTACATCTCTTTTCATCTCAAAAGTTCTTTTGCGAGCTAGCCTGAACTTTGTTTCTCTGTTTGGGGAAATCAAAATGCCTTTAAAGACTGGCTCCAGAGAATGCAACCTTAAAAGAACTAGGTGGGAGGACCTATCATTTGAACATCCCAGAGGCATTTATCTGAAAGAGTGTTATCTTGCTTGTTAGGAACCAAATCCATCCATTATTAGTAAGCAGCAGTAAAAGTCACATTTGGCAAGGACAGAACATCTATATAAAACAGATTGCCTCAACCCAAGAATCAGAAGTTGTACCTTAATGTATGTATGTTAAAGTGATGGACTTGGAGTCAGCCTGCATTCTAATCCTACCTTAAAACACATGGCCTAAGAATTTTTCTGTGTGATTATGGACAAATTCAAGTCTTAATTTGCTCATCTTTAAATGTGTAAAATAATACTCTATCTACACAAGGATAATGTAAGAAAAGTGCTTCATAAACCTTAAATCATTATACCTTCAATAGATGAATTCTACTTTTCCATTTGGGCAGCTAAATAAATGGCACAGTAGACAGAGTATAGGACTTGGAATCAGAAAGATTCATCTTCCTGAGTTCAGATCAGACCTGAGACACTTCCTAGCTGTGTGACCCTGGGAAGGTCACTTAACCCTGTTTGCTTCAGTTCCTCATCTATAAAATAAGCTGGAGAATGAAATGGCAAACCACCCCAATATCTTTGCAAAGAAAACCCCAAATGGGATCAGGAAGAATCAAATACAACTGAAGAACAACTGGACAATTTTTCCATTTATACACTGTTTGAAATTATTATTCTATTCAATAAATAAAATTTCTTAAAAAGAGATGT
>JAQQSW010015029.1:0-11977 GCA_028646575.1 Pseudocheirus occidentalis | reverse complement strand
CTCATAAAGTCATTAGCTTCTACTTGTTCCACTCTAATTCTGAAGGAATTATTTTCTTCTGAATGCTTTTGAGATTCATTTTCCATCTGGCAAATTTGACTTTTTAAGGCATTCTTCACCTCATTGGCTTTCTGGGCCTCTTTTGCCATTTGAGTTAATCTATTTTTTAAAGTGTTGTTTTCTTTAGTCAGGTTGTTGACTCTCTTTTCATGATTTTTTCGCATCATTCTCATTTCTCTTCTCAATTTTTCCTCCACTTCTCTTATTTGTTTTTCAAAGTCCTTTTTCAGTCAATCTATAGCTTGTAGGCAATCTTCAAGTGTCTTGGAAGCATTTGGTGTGGGAGTTCTGATTGTGTTGTCTTCCTCTTCCATGCTTTGATCCCTTTTGTCCACAAAAAAGGATTCTAGAGTTCTATTGCTGTTCTTATTTTGCTTCCTTTTCCTCCTGTTGGCCAGTCAATTAATTGGTTTTTTTTTAGTTCTGTGGAACTCTGCTTCCACAGGGCAAAGCTGTGTCCCAAATCACTGGGTTTTTCACAGTTGCTAGAGCTATTAGGGGGGTGCTGTAGCCCCCACCAGCTTTGGCCCACTGAAAGTGCACCCCAGGATCACCACCCAAGACCATGATATGGATCCCGGTCACTCAGTGCAAGAGCCCTTGGCCCTGATCAATTGTCTCAGCCCCCCTGCATGGCTGCAAGCAAGGAGCTCTGAAGCAGTGGGTGGAGGACAGATCCTGCCCTTCCCCTGCTGCTTCCTTGTCTTGGGGGCAGATTGGCCAACTGCTTTTCCTCCCCTGAAATTTAGCTTGAAAGCTTCACTTTCACTGACCTTCTCTAATCCTGGCTTGATAGATGTGGAGGTTGCTTTAGATGGTGTAGATCTTCTCTCCAGGGTAGACTCATGCTGTGGCTCATCTCCTCCTGAGTGCCCTGGGGTATTTAGGGTGGCTCTGTGGGAATTGCGAGTGCTTGATGCTTCTACTCTGCCATCTTGGCTCCACCCCATATATGTATTTTGTACATGTATATACATATATATTCCATAATTACTTTCACTTTATATATAACAAGCTTAATGCTTCCTCTGGGTTTATTTTCCTAAGTTACTCTTGCCTTGGCAGACTGAGTCTCCAGAATACCAAATACTAGCTTGGGTTCTAGAAGTAGCAGTTTGCAGTAGCAATCTACCTGGGTCTAATTTATGAGCATTTACTGGTATGATTTTCATTAATAATCAAGTAGTAGACACAATCAGCTCTTAACAAAGGCATTCACTCAAATAGCATAGAAGGAATATATTGTTAAAAAGTGTTCCCAAACCCAAACCTCTGGTGTACTCACTCCCTGAAAAATATGCAGAGTCTGTGGTGATGATGGTGGGGGCTGGGGTTGCCTATGGGAGGTGACACAAACTTGAAGCACTGTGGTAGTGAGGTATTTGTCTAGGTTACTATTCTTCATCTGTTGGAGTGGATCACTCAGAGCCAGAGAACTAGAAGATCTATTTAATGAAAATACATTCAAATACCCTCTTGCAAAAACAATTCAAGGTCATTAATAAAATCCAGGAATATAAAAACATAAATTCTGCTGGCAAGGAGGTTAAAAACAGTTAAGAAAGAGGTTTGCCTCAGGGAGAAACTTAGGGATCAAAGTTAACTTTGACTGTCCAACTGCTTCCTTCTTCATAAGAGGCCCAGTTGATATTGTGGGCTTGTGGAGGTTAACTCTTACTTCCCCAGTTCCATCAATATCCTACCCACAACAGAAAGATGTGTATGGAATATATGTGGTCAAGACAATTCACAATTCTAGAATGTCAGGGCTTTGATGTTTTTTCTCTCTGTAGAGACCTCATGAATTTCACTGTCAGGTGTGGCACTGAGCATGGTAGTGAATGGGTTGTTATGCTACTTGGTTGATTTCCTTAGAGCTGCGGTTCTTGACCTGTGGGTTATGTTCAATTTGTAACAATGAAAATACATCCTGCATATCAGATATTTACATTATGATTCATAACTGTAGCAAAATTACAGTTATGAAGTAGCAATGAAAATAATTTTATGGTTGGGGGGGTCACCAAAACATGAGGAACTGTATTAAAGGGTCGTGGCATTAAGAAAGTTGAGAACCACTGTCATAGAGCATAATGTTACACTTGGACCAGTTGATCTACTGTCCTAACTTCTGGTTGATAGAAGGTCATAGCATCACTTCTATTCAGGTTAGGAAAGATAGCTTACTTGGCTCCTGAATTGGTTCCTCATGAGTTGGAATATCTATGCTAAATTGGTTGATCTGCAGTATTCCCTGGCTTTAGTATTTGTTGGGCTACTGTAGTCTCTCTCTGAAGTCCAGCCTCAGGATCAGCTCAGTTCTTTTGTACCTTGCTACTCTGTTCTTTCAGAAAATCAGAGATCCTTAGCCTAAGATTGATAGAAACCTCTCTAGTTTTCCTTCCTGAGGACCTCAGTTCTTGAGTTTGTTGTCTCTCAGGCAAGAAGTAGAAGAGGCATCGCCTCTCATATTCAAAAATTATTATTAATTGAGAACGGAGTTCCCTCAATGAAGACCTCAATCTAACTTAAGGTGAGTATCTAATTATAATTTTCATATTGTTCCTGTTGGTTGATACAAATGAGAGACTGAGGAATAAAATGTATTGAAGCATTCTGGAATAAGTTTGTTCTCTACTGGCCTTGTCTGACAGAATTGCACTATTCAGTGCTAGATCACCTGTACAGTGTATAATGTGTCATTTATACCTAAAAGTGCTTCACTCTTATATTACATTCTTTCTGTGTTTGCCTCTATGATCTTCAATTTTATTGAAGTCTAAAAAGGATAAATGGGGCAGCTAGGTGGTGAGCTGGAGAGAGCACCAGTCCTAGAGTCAGGAAGACCTCAGTTCAGATATGACCTCAGATATTTACTAGCTATGTGAACCTGGACAAGTCACTTAACTTTGTTTGCCCCAGTAAAATGAGGGGGATGAGGAAATAGGAGACCACTCTAGCATCTTTGCCAAGAAAACCCCAAATGGGGTCGTGAAAACTCAAATGCAACTGGAACAACTAAACAACAACGAAAGTACTAAACAGCAGCAGCTCTGTCTCTTTGTTTCTGACCTTAGAGAGGGTATCTTAGACTTATGCTCAGAGTGTAGTGGTAGGCTGTAACATTGTTGCTTTAACGCTAGAACAAGAGGGAGGCTTTGGTACGGGGACTCAGTGCTATCCTCCTGGTACAGAAAGGGAATCTCAGATCTAGCTTCTAGGTGAAGAATAAGGTAGTACTATCCTTTTGAACCTTCAAATCATTTTAGCTAGCTAGCAGAGGTTGTGCTCAGAAACTGGAATGTCAGTGAGGGCCAAAAGTACATCTGTATTTCTTACCCCAAACCAGAGTCAGGAGCTTGAAAACCTCAGGAGGGTGGCAATCATATTGTATTCTTGATCAGACCTCACAGGTCCTGACCAAAGTTTGCAGCAACTTGACCTCATCTGCCCCTGTGTTCCTTGAAGAACAAGTCCTATACTAACTATGATAAAATTAAAATTATAGTGAATAAAGGGCCATTGAAGAAAGGATTAAAAATTAACTGGGGACTAAATAACTTAATCCTACAAAACAGGAGTCAAAGAACAAAACACAGAAACAACAGGTAATTTCATCAAAGATAATGACAACAATATATCTTGCCCTACAGGAGAGTAGGGGGGAAGAGGATTAGAGGGGCAATGATGAAGGGGAGGGTAGGTTGGGGGGGAGAGTTGTTAGAAGCTCACACTTCTGTAAAGGGACAGGGACAAAGTGGGAGGGGGCAGGATAGAAGGAGGGAAATATAGTCAGTATTTCATGATATGTCCATTGTGGAGATGTTTAATGGTAATCAATTTGTTGGATATTGAAGGCTAAGTGGATAGGATACTTAGGGCTAAGTAGATCAGATACTTAGGCCTAAGTAGATAAGATACTTAGGACTAAGTAGCACCTAGTAACTTAGGGCTAAGTATAGAACTCTGTCCATTGGTGAAAAGATGTGAACTCCCCTGTTGACTTGGGAGAAGGCTATTGGCTGAGACACTCCCCTGTTGACTTGGGAGAAGGCCAGTGCTTATAAGGAAGGATTTTAGAAAGACAGGACAGATTTTGGAGTTGGCTCCTCAGTGAAGCTGATTGAAGACACGAACAAGATGGGACTTTGTTTGTTGGTGGCCTGGCTGACCCTTGAGTTCCAGGCAAGAGAAGTCCTGAAGGGTTTGAGGTGTGCTGAACCCTGTGGACTTCAGTATGTGCCGGGGATTGCCCTGAGGACTGGACAAGGACCTGGGAACTGTTCATCCCTGAGGACTGTTCGAGAGCCTGGCAGCTTTCAGCTCCTGAATCTAGGTAATTGTCTGGCAGATTCAGGAGGGAGCTGGGACCAGGGAAGAGGATCCAGGGAATCAGAGAGACCACCCAGAGTCGAAAATGAAGGAAAGGCCTCCCCTTGGACTAAACTGAGGTTTGTTGGAAATCAAGGGGTGGAAGGTTTGTGTAGTTGTCTAAGAACTTTATTTGGAGACTAAAGTTATTGGTTGCTCCATGAGTGGAAGATCAGTATATTGTGAATCGTTGATTCTTAGGGAAATTAGGTGATTTCTTTTGTTATTTGATTGATTGGATCTTTAACTTGATTTTTACCAAATTCTTTCTATGATAAAAATATGATCTTGATACCTAAAAAAGTGAGAATCAAAACATAGAAATAGAACAACAGACAAATATTCCTAATGAAGATTGATACAAAAAGTTTTTAAACTGTTAGCAATGAGAATACAGAAATATATATTTCTTTTGTTGTTGTTGTTGAGAACAGCTTGTTCAATATTAGAGTTATTTGTTCTTTGAATGGGAGATAAAATTTGTTTGTATATCCACCTTGTCCAGGTTTTCTATTTGGTTCCAGGAGCTTATTTATGAATTAACTATTTTTTATTATCTGATATTGGGTTACATAAATACTCTACTTAGCGTTCTGTTTACCTGTGTATTTTTTTTGTAAGTATGCATTTCCATTGAAATTAATGATTTTATGGGCAAATACTTGGACAAAAAAGATTCTAATAATATCTTTATTTAGAACAAGGAAAGTCTCAATATTCTGTCTTATTACAGAAAATAACAAGGAGCAAGAGAAGAATCACTTGGTTTCCCTAAGGGGGGAACCAGCTTCACATTTAAAGATTCACTCAATTAAAAATAGAAGTCAGTCAGAGGAAAAGATTAATCACATAACATGCCAAAGCAAATGAACAAAGTAGCATATTGTTAGATAAAAATGAAGACCTTATCTACTTCTTTACTTTGTAAAGACAAAAATTCCTGGGAAAACAAGTCTGGTAAGAATTAAGTTTTAGGCTAATACCTTATATCATATATCAAGATAGGCTCCAAATGAATGCATGATCATATCATAAAAAATAGAGGAAAAAAATAAGAAATTACCTTTTATATCTGTGGATAGGGGAGAGGATCACAAAAGACAAAGTAGACATCTTTTGTTTACATTAAAAATTAATGTAAGTAAAAAACATTATGTAAGCAAATTAAATATAATTAAGATTAGAGGAGAAAAATCTTTCCAGCAATTTCTCTGATAAAATTCTATTTCCAAAACATATAACTAAGAGAAATTCAAATTTGCAAGAGTAATAGCCAGTCACCAACTGAAAAATGGTTAAAGGACATGAATACTCAGTTTTCAAAGGAAGAAATCCAAATTATACATAGCCATATTGTAAAAAATGCTCCAAAATCACTAACAGTTAGAAAAATACACATTAAAATAATTCTGAGATTCTACCTCAAACCCATGAGACTGATAAAATTGACAGAAAAGAAAGACTAAAAAAGATAGAAGGGCTATGGAGCCTATAGTCCTACTGAAATTATTGTGGAGCTTTGACTTGAACCAGCCAATCCAGAAAGTAATTTGGAACTAAACTGTGAGTCGTATGACTAGTCCTGTATCCAATAGAGATTAAAGGAAGAGGGAAAAAGTATATTTTGTTAGTGCTCTTCAGTAGGTCATTTGTGTCTGACTCTTTGTGACCACATGGATTGTAGCATGCCAGAACCGTCTATCCTCCACTATCTCTCAAAATCTGTCCAAGTTCATGTTCATTGTTTTCATGATACCGTATATCCATCTCATCCTCTGCTGTGTACTTTTCCTTTTGCCTTCTGTATTTCCCAACATCAGGGTCTTTTCCAGTGACTCCTGTCTTCTTATTGTGTGGCCAAAATATTTAAACTTCAGTTTTAATATTGGACTTTCCAGTGAATAGTTTTAATTAATTTCTTTGTATTGAGTATTTACTGATTGGACATCCTTGCTGTCCAAGGGACTCTCAAAAGTCTTCTCCCGCACCACAATTTGAAAACATCAATTCAATGGTGCTCAGCTTTTCTTATAGTCCAAATCTTAAAGCCATACATTGCTACTGGAAAAACCATAGCTTTGTCAGAAATGATATCTTTGCTTTTTACTATGCTGTCTAGATTTGCCATAGCTCTCCTTCTAAGTAGCAAGTGTCTTTTAATTTCATATGGGCCCATGAATATAAAATCTGACAGTTTCCATTTTTCTTTCTCTATTTTCCAGGAATTGATGGAACCAGTTGCCAAGATCTTAGTTTTTAATTCTATACATACAATTGTATTTATCACAGCTATTTTTGTAGTGGCAAAGAACTGGAAATTAAAGGGATGCTCAACAGTTGGAAAATGGCTGAACAAACTGTAGTGTATACATATGTTGCAAATAACACTCATGCAAGTAGCCTTTGCATATAGGCATACAATGCAGTCACACATGTATATACACATGCACACATGTATGTCCATTATTGTACTGGAAAAAATGTTAAAGGTCATGATTTAAGAGAAAACTGGGAAGGTGTCCATGAATTGAAGAATAGTACAGTGAACAGAATCAGGCAAATGATTTACAGTATAATAACATTTTAAAAAATAAATAACTTTGTTAGACTTAAGACCTCTCAAACTCTCAACAGTGTAGTGATCAATCATGATTCTAGATGGCTGAAAATGAAGACTGCTATCTCTTGACAAAATTGTGATGGTCTTTCTCTCTAAATACACATACTCACATTTTGGACATCACAATATGGGAATTTGTTTTACTTGACACCGAATGTTGATTAAAAAGTGCTTTTGCATCTTTTTGTCATTAGGGATGAGGAGGGGTATTAAGATGGAAAAATAGATGCTTCACAGTTGAAAAAATTCATTTAAAAAGTTAATATAGAAAATTTAGTAGTTTGTCTTCCTTAGAAAAGAGCCCTGTTGAAAGAGCCCTGGATTTGGAGTTAGAAGAACATATTTGTACCTATATGACTTTGGATTTAATAATTTAACTCTAAAACTGCAATAAGCAATTGCCTTATAGGCTAATAATATAAGGGTTATGCCATGAAAAAAAACTTATTCTATATCAGATAAGTGATTCAACAGCACTGGAAAAAACACAAGACAGAATAACCTTTAAGATCAGCAGAAGATACCTTAGCAGATATAGAATGGTGTTGCTTTGAAAGGAAGAAAATACAAAAAAAATATGATTGCTATTTAGAACATCTTATTCTAAACTGTGCCCTTCTCAACTTGTAAACAATATTGTTTTCAGCATCATTCTTTAACCCATGCTTCTTTTGGCGCTGTTGTGTAGTTGCTTGAGATACTGAATTCCAAGAATTCACTGGACTGAATTTTCTTGCTAATATTGTGCTTTTGAGTCTTATCAAACAATTAGCTAAGCTATGCCTGGGGCACATACAGCATGTTGTCATGGCTTTTAGCCCTTTAGCAGACAGAGAACTCCTGTAAGATTGATTTTCCAATGAAACCATTTCACAAAAGTAGTCATTATCACTCTCCATCTTTTTTGTTATGCCAGTCATGTGCTTTAATCAATGTTTTGCCCAAAATATTGTCTGAGAGGCCAAAGAATTACTATCAGTGAAATAAGTTAACTGATCCTTATACTTGTCACTAACTTCCCACCTCACTAGCTAAGGAGCATCAAATTTAATAGCATATTTTGAAAGAATTTTTTTCTATCTGAGAGAGAAAAAGAATGCTTATTGACTCTTATTGGGTTAGTGGGTTTTTTTTGCTTTTTGGAGGGCAATTGGAGTTAAGTGACTTGCCCAAAGTTGCACAACTAGTTTTTGTGTCCTATCTGAGGGCGGATTTGAACTCACGTTCTCCTGACTCCAGGGTCCGTGCTCTATTTACTGCACCACCTAGCTGCCCCTGGGTTAATGTTTTGAAGAACTCTGATATTTTAAGCATAAGATCCTTGAGGGCAGGAATGATTTAATTTTTCTTTGTGTGTCCTTAGTGCCTAGAGTAGTACCTGGCATACAGTGTGTACTTTAAAACATCCTTCTTTACTTGTTATTCTGCATAATACAATCATGGTGAGTAGAGAGTCAACAACTCCTCTCTTTTGGGTTTATAAAACTATGTATGAATTAAGAATTTTTGCAATACAAATTTAATATGATGCATCATAAATTTTAAGTAAGTGCTTTTTACATCCATTCATTTAGTCATAATTATTTCTTAAAGAAATAATTAAACCATAATTAAATGACCAAAGGAGAATAAGACAAGGCTTCAAAGTTTCAGTCAATTATGTGTCTACCTCTACCAGCCTCTCTACATGGGCCTTAGAGTGGTTAGCATACCCAAATATCAACTCTGCAATTCCTGGTGTGTATCTGATAATATACTCTAACTTATATCAATTGAATCTTTCAGTCATGTCTAATTCTTACCTAATCATAGTGGCCTTTGAAAAACATTTTTCATGCTTATATTCAATGACACTCTGGAGACTGTATAATTTAGACACTTACTGTTTGAAAAAAAATCAGTAACTGTCATCAGACAAAAAAGGACCAAAGGAAGCACAGAGAAGTCTGTTTTGCTATACATGTGGAGTTCTGTGATTCTTGTCAAAAGCTTGCCTTCAGAAATAAAAGGCTCCTTCAAGCCTGGAAACCCACAGAATGTTTCTTTCTCCACAGGACTTACCAAAAGCAAAAATTCTAGCCTATTATTGATACTGTGTGAAGGTCAAGATTCCTTCTTGAAAAACCAGTAACCCAAGTCAAAGACCAAGGTCAGCCAATAACGTTTAAGTGTTAATGACTTCATATTGAATAATGTCCTAGATACAGCTTTAAATCTATGATTCTGTGATCCTATGCAAGAATACACAGCCTTGTGACTAGCATCCCAGTTCTATTTAATCAATTAATAGCTGATTGTTTTTCTTAGGGATATTTACTTCAAACATATATCAAGAACAAATATGCAAACATTTCCCCTAATATTTTGAGGGCATAATACCACCCTATGCCATCAAATCCCTGGGGAGAGGTAGAAGATTTGGTTTACAGCTTACTTCAATTTCTACATAGTGTTAGTACTACCAAGTTCTAATCCAAGGCTAGCAGCCCTGAATCCTTGCTTCTCAGGGCTTCGCTGCTGGCTGGCTATAACCTTATATTTGGTTTCCCAAACTTTTGGATTCTCATGCCTCAGGCTCCAGGACCAGTTTAGAAATTCTAATCTCGGCATCTAGAACAAAAAGGAATGGAACGAAAAGCTAAATACTCAGGGCTCTTTTTCAGGCATATGCTGTAACGAAGAGATCAAGGGTACTATAGGGTAAGGAGGTAAGATAGTAAGGGAAGAGATGACTCTCAATTCCTCCTTTACCTAATAGAGTGTTCATTGAGGATGGAACCAAAAACCTTGAAGGTGCTCAAAACGTT
This sequence comes from Pseudocheirus occidentalis, assembly GCA_028646575.1. Lineage (NCBI taxonomy): Eukaryota > Metazoa > Chordata > Mammalia > Diprotodontia > Pseudocheiridae > Pseudocheirus > Pseudocheirus occidentalis. The sequence goes on along the minus strand of JAQQSW010015029.1, from coordinate 2,119 downwards.
TAAAAGATGCCTGTATTTCTCACTATGTAGCCAGTAAAAAAGGCTGCTCCCAATCATGTGGTGGGCCAACACAAAGCCTATGAATGTCTCAGTTCTCCAGTCTCCCAGAAAAGGGTCCTCCAGTTTCTTCCAAATGAATGTCACCCTCTAGGGTGATCTACACATGTAGCCAACCTCCGTTATACTGTAATTTTTGTGGAATGTGATATCCTCAGCATGCCTTGAGTTTTCCCATATATAATTTTGAAGACTGGTAATGGTCAAGTAAACACCGTCTTTGTCTTACTTGAAAAGAATGTGTTTGAACTGCTTGTATACAGGTCCACATGACAGAAAATGAAGAACAGAGAATGAGCAGATTAAGAAGAGAAACAGCAAATTTTTTGTACAAGTCTCTCAGTATTGCTAATTCTAACTCATTTTCCTTATTGAAGATCTATCCTAAAATTTCTCTTTAGTCTGATAAACTTTTGAAAATATGGTATCTAGACTAATGGTCCTGGCTTTATAAGGAATTGTTAATTCTGTGTAGACGAGAATGAGTTTAGCTGAATTTATTCTTCACTCTTATTAGTAAAAAAAATCATTATTAACTTGAATAATGTTATATTTATCTAAATATAACTATCATTAAATTCAGGAGAAATATAATGTCAGACATACAAATATATATGCATATATGTAATGATTTGTACATGTATGGAAATGAGCATGTATTAATCACTTACTATATGCCCTTTACTATGCTAAGGATTGAAGATACAAAACCAAACCTGAAGCAATATACACATAAACACATATATGTATATATATTCATATACATGGATGTATACATATATACAGAAAAATAAATATACATATGTGTATTTACATATACACATATGTAACTTGTTTATTTTTGGAATGTAATGTTATAAGTTATTAAACTTCTACTATATACACACACACACACACACACACACGTATATGTATATGCCAGGGACGCTTCTAAAAACTTTACAAATATTATATCATTTGATCTTTACAATAAGTAGGTACTATTAGTATCCTTATTCTAGAGTAGAATAACTGTCACAGATGTAAAGTAACTTGCCTAGGGTTATCTAGCTAATATTTTGGATATCTGTATATAGGAATTAGTTTTGTGATTTAGTTGGAATAGGGAGCTCTCTGTTTCCTTTCTGCCTCTGCCTTTTTCACTCTTTCTTTTCTCTTCCACCTCTTTACCTTCTTCTTCTTCTTCTTCTTCTTCTTCTTCTTCTTCTTCTTCTTCTTCTTCTTCTATCTTTCTTCTTCTTCTATCTTTCTTCTTCTTCTATCTTTCCCTTTCTTCCTCCCTCTCTCCTCAACAGATTCCAGGAATTATCATTTTTTTTATACTGAAGATTTTTTTCTTGTCTAAAAAAAGAATCTAGAAGTGTCACTTCATATAATATAATAAAATGAGCAATTCAAAGTTCCTCAGTACAAACTCTTCCTTACTGCCCCTTATCTTTGAAAATGAAGTTAGAAATGGAAAGGACCCTAAAGGTCATCGGCTTCAAAATCTTGCTCTATAAGAGACATCCCTGATAGATAACTATTGTGCCTGTGTTAAAATACCTCTGATAAATGGAAACTTACTATCTCTTGGGCTAACCTTTTCTAATGTTAAGTTTTTCTATTTATTAGAAAATCCTTTATATTCAGCAGAAGCCTACGCCTGTAAGTTTGCCTACTGGCTATCTTTTAAGCAACAAACAAATTTGTTTTTTCTTCTAAATGCCATCTCTTCAGTGTTTTGAAGAAGACAATGATCAGTCATACCTCCCCACTTAGTCTTTTCTGCAGACTAAACATACTTAATTGCATCATTAATTGTTGACAAGATTTGCTTTTCAAAAACCTCATAACCCTGGTCATTCTACTCTGGTTGCAGTTAATGTCCCCTAATATTTTTCCTCTCACAACTCCCATTCTGAGCTGTTTGTCATAAAATGTAACTATTATTCCCAAGGTCTATATATTATTCTTTTTTTTTTTTTGCTTTTTGGAGGGCAGTTGGGGTTAAGTGAATTGCACAAGGTCACACAGCTAGTTTTGTGTGTGTGTGTGTGTGTGTGTGTGTGTGTGTGTGTGT
>JAQQSW010015028.1:0-11977 GCA_028646575.1 Pseudocheirus occidentalis | reverse complement strand
TGAGATTAAGCCACAAGAACCTTTTTAAAATGAATCTTGAATAATCTTCTAAGGGAATTGTGAGAGAAATGTTTTCATTTTTTTCTTCTTAATTTTGCCATATATAATGTGATAAATTAAAAGGCCATGATTTCTTTTTCAGTCTTTTTAGTGGATCCCATTATTTAGAGGTCCTAAATAAAATGACAACAGATGATCAAGACTTCAGTGCTTCAACCTACTTGTCTGATCCACGTCTTACAGCAAATGGATTTAGGATAAAATTGATACCAGGTATTATGGCATGTTTCATATTTATTAAGTTTGAAAAAATGAATTCAAATGTTTTTTTTATAAGCTCCCTTTTGAATTTTATAATTTGAGTCATTAATTTTCCCGAAATGGTTTTCTACAATTTTAATACATATTTAACTTTCTTTTCAACATGTGAAACCGTAGCTATGTAAGAACTTTTCTTAGTTTCATTTTATAAAGGCCATCATACACTCTACAGGTAAGAAAACATTAGTTTCTGCTTAGTGTAAATGGATTTGAAACCGTTTGCCTTGTGTTCATGTTGTTTTAGAAAATCAGATAGTTTTGTAATAATCTTTATCATCCATTTGACATCTAGACTGCCCTTTTTGTTTCACTTAATGATTAGGAGAAATACTGTCTGAAGAAACAAGATAGACAAAGAAAATTGTACATTTTCTTTCCTTCTTTTAAGTGAATCCCTCAGTTTGGCCATTACAAACACATAACCACAGATAGAATTGGTTTACACAATTTATTGAGCTTCTAGCCCCTAGTTTTTTCCCTTTCCATATACCTATTTGGGAAGAATGAAGAAGTTTCTATTATTTTTTTTTTAGCTCATCTTTCTTTTTTTTTTAAACTTTTTTTATTTTTAATTTACATCACTTCATTTCCATGAGATTTTGATTTACAAATTTTCTCCCCATCTTTCCTCTACCCACCACCCCAAAACAGCAATCCCACTGTATACCCCTTCCCCCAATCAGTTCTCTCCTATATACTCCCCCATCATCCTTCTGACTTTGTGGTAGGGCAAGATGGATCTCCCTACCCCAGTATCTGTATTTTTCCCTCCTTCCTATTCCACCCCACTCTTGTTCTAGTCTTTACTTTGTCCCTGTCCCTTTACAACAGTGTGTGTTTCTAACAACCCTCTCCCCTAACCTGCCCTCCCCTCCATCCTCCCCCTTTCATCCCCTTCCCCCCTATGGATTTAGGTTGGCACTTCTTTCTGGAATGGTAAGGTATTTAGTCCCATCTAAGACCTTTTTCCTAATCTCATCTCCATGCAGAATCCTTCAGATCATCTCTAATTTCAGACCATGCTGTATTGCTTTGTAGCCCTTCTTTGCATGTGCTTAAGGTCTTTCCCTGCTAGATGAGGAAAATAATGAGCTTTTACCCTTGAGCTTTAGGATCTTCTATATTAACTCAAGGCCATCTTATAGTTTTCTGCTTTGTCACCTCAGTTCTATGGTTCAGAGCTCTTTGGAGTCCTACCCTATCCTTGACCCATTTTTTCCCTATCCTTTATGGTTTGTTTAAGTCATTCAGTAGTGATTTGTTCAAACTCGTCTTAGCCTTTGCTGAAACTAGATTCTAGCTAACATTTTAGCTTGGTTTTAGTAGTCATGTGGTCTTGATGGTAGATTACTTCTTCTTCAGGAACTTATTTGTAGACTTTTGGTCCCCTCCAACATCTGAAACAGACTTCCTTGTTTCTTATGTTCCCAAAGTCAGAATATCCTTTTTTCCTTTTGAGCTGCCAAATAAATTCTTGTTTTCTGTCTCAGAGATAACTTTAGCCCTGTCTTTAGTTGTAGAACAGAAAGAATTGATGTCCTGAACCACTGGAATAATTAATTAATAATTCTGCTGATTTTCTTGCATTTTCTTTGATATTTGTCACTCAGGTTTGTCAAGGTAGCAGTTCTGTAGAATCCACTTGTTACAGGTGGTTTACAGTCACAGGGTCATAAATGTAGAGCTGAGAGAGAGACCTCAAAAGAATCTATTCCAAGCCCCTTATTTTGTAAATTAGGAAATTGAGATTCAGAGAAGCTAAGCAACTTGCCCAGGGTCACACAGGAAGTAAATATCAGAGTCCAAATGTAAACCTAGGTCTTCTGAGCCCAGGACCAATGCTCATTCTAATGTACTCTGCTGCCTCCAAACAGTATATCAAATGATAGGCATGATTAATACTAAGAAAATTGTCTCCCATATGCTCTTCCATGCGTCTTGTATTCCTCAATGGCCTAACTACCATTCTCTGAATTCTCTACTCTTGCTGGTACCTCCTCCTGGAGAATTCCTTGTACATCTTCATTTCGTTCTGTGACAGCTACCTGATGACACTTGTCATCAGTGGCCCAAATGTCATTCTCTTTCATGAATATTTCCCTGCCTCGCAATATAGAAGCAATCCTTTACTCATGTTCTCCTAATACTTTGTACCTCTCTGCTGACTGTTTTCATATCCATTCTCAGGTTAATTGCAGTTACTCGAATACTAACTAGTCTTAACTCTTCTGTTTGTTCAAACTCCTTATCGGCAGAAATCATGTTTTATCTTTATAGCTGTATATGTTTTATCTTTATAGCTTCATAGCTTCCTTTGCAACTTTCAGTTCTATTCAATTAAATTACTATTAAGGACTTAATATGTGTTAGTCACCTTGATTGGTACTAGATACAAAGGAAAACCCAGATATTTCTAGCCCTCAAGGAACTTGTATTTTATCTGGGTAATACAACATTTAATATATTATTAACTGTATAGTAGAAGATGTAGAAGTTCTGTATGTGCTGGAATGGTTGGCAGGAGATGGAATGTCATATACTGAGAGCAAATAAGCCAAATTGATTAGGAGTAGAAGAGTGCAGGATAGGGAATAATACGAACAAGACTAGAAAGATGTGTGGGAACTCTGTTATGGAAGAATGGAAGGATTTAAATGTTAGGATAAGTATTTTGTATTTCATTCCAAAGACAATATGAGGGTATTTGAGATTTTTAGGTGAGGTAACAGACAGATTTTCATGTTAGAAATATAAATTTGGTAGCTGTATAGACAACTGATTAGAGATTATAAAGATAAGTTTCATCATACAGACAAGAGGTAACTTAACTCAGTTTGGGTGACTAGAAAGAAGGGGATAGAAGATAGATAGTCATGTGGACATGAATGATGTGGAGGTAGGATCAAAAAGAATTTGATGCAGAACTTAGAAACCATTTGGACATGGGAGAAGAGGAAGAGTGAACCATATCTTTACCATTGCACATTTGACTGAAAAGTGAAGATAATACAAGATCCCATTATGTGTATTGCTTTTTTTAAATATTAAAAAAAAAAAGCATTTGGTTTGGTAGGACAAAATTCTACCTTAGAAGATATCAACAAGGTATCTCATATCAAAACATCAAAATCATTCACAATTCCTTAAATGATAACAACAAAAATAACTATATTCAAATGTTTTCATTACAAACATAACAGGTAAGGCATAAAACAAGCAATTTATGGTCTCCAGTGGTGTTTACCATTGTATGGAGAAGATTCAACATAGAGTCTAAGTTGAAGAAATTTGTATGGATGGTGAGGTACTCCAGATGCTTTTGTTTGGCATCATGCTTATTGCTTCCAATATTTGGAATATTGCAAAGTGTTTTTGAAGGGACCTGCAACTATTCAACATAGATTGGCCTGATCATCTGTACAGGAAAACCCAAATAGATGAAGATTGTGTATTAACCAGTTTATAGCAATCAGTTTCTTTGAAAAATCTGTACATCTTCTCCATCAGCCCCTCTGTGACAAATACTACATATAGACAATAAGATGGGCCCAGAATTAATTAGTAGGCGAGAGAGAGACAGACTGCTTACTGGAAATTGTAAACTTTTTTAATGTCCCCCAACTTCTTTCAGAAAGAAAGACTCATCTAATTAATACCAATATTCTACTGGTAGTGTTACATAGTTTTGGGTCATAAAATACAATAGACTGAAATACTGACAATGTGTATCATTTGGAGGACAATGGAGAGGATGTGATAGGTGTGTTCAAGCTGCAACATGTAACAAATAGGAACCTTAAAGAAGAACAGGAGTAAAGGATGTTTTCTGGGAAGTGAACGACTCAAAAAGAAGATGAACTAGTCATACAGTAAGGGATAACAGTGCTCCACTGGTACCCTTGTGCTGTCAGGAGAAAGTAGTAAAGTCTCTAGCATGTTGGGTGGCTCTTGGATGGTGGAAATATGAGAACACATAGGCAAGAATAACACAGGATATGCATAGATGGATAACTTTCATGGATAACTTGTAATTTGCATAATTGGAGGGAACATACATATTGGTAAGAATATAGGTTCATTCTTGAGTACTTGAGATAGATATTTGTATCTGAATTATCGATATTAAATACATTAACTTATCTGTGTTAAATGTATATTAAACTTATGTTGGCTGATGAATTCGCAAAGGGGAAAAGATAGAGCCTAGAATGGAATCTTGGTTAGGAACTTGAATAGCAGTTGGTAAAATGCTTAAAGTCATTTTTATTTTAATAAATATCATGGGACTTCATTTTCTCTCCAAAGAAAGAAGTGTTCTAAGCAAATAGGATCAGCAAAACAGCAATAACTTAGATGAAATTACATTACTTGAGGCACATGTGGAGTGTCAGTGGGCACCACTTCTTAATGTGGAGTCCTGTGGGAAATTATGTGGTCTCTAAGTAAGGGAAAAAAAGAAACATTTTTTCCGAATTGAATTCTAATCAAAGTTCACTAAATGTTTTAACATTGATTTTGTTTTTAATGGACATGTTTTGAAATGTAATTAAAAATTGATGTAAGATTTTATTTATATTTTGTTCTTCATTCCAGGAACTTCAGCTACTGAAAACCATCTGGAAATAGAAGGAATGGCTAATTGTCTCCCATTCTATGGAATATTGGACTTAAAAGAAATCCTTAATGCAGTGCTAAATAAAAATGCAAAAGAAGTGTATGAATGTAGACCTCGTAAAGTAATAAGTTATTTAGAGGTATGGAATGCAAGAATTTATGAGTTGGCAAGTTTTAAAATGGCTAAAGATTTTTTGTTCTGAATTAGAATATTAAGGCATTTGTTTATTAATTGAATGTAAGATTCAGTTAGGGGAGAATCTCAGCGTTTTAGAACTCTTATATAGTTCGTCTACACTAAAGCGTTACTATCATGCTATTTTTTTTGTCCATTATGGGGAACAGTCATTTGTTTGTTTTTTGTTTTGTGGTTTTATTATCATTGTTAGCTTTTTCTCTTTTTATTTATTTTTTCCTTTTGGAGGGGGGCTAGAACTCTATAATTTTTAAAAAATATTTTAAATTTCATATTCTCTCCTTTCCCTCCTCTGCCCCATTAAAAGAAGACAAACAATTCCATATTAGCCCTGTTGCAAAAAAAAAAAAGTGGAAAATATATGCTTCAGTCTGTACTCAGAGTTTATCAGTTCTCTCTCTCTGGAGGTGGATAGCATTTTTTATCATGAGCCTTTTTGAATTGTCATGGATCTTTACACTGATCAGAGTAACTAAGTCTTTCATAGTTGATTATCATCACAATGTTGCTGTTACTGTGTGCAGTGTTCTGGTTCTGATCACTTCACTTTGTATCATTTCATGTAAGTCTTACCAGGTTTTTCTGAAACTATCTCCTTCATCATTTCTTATAGCACAATAGTATTCCATTACAGTCATATACCACAACTTGTTCAGCCATTTCCAAATTGATGGGCATCCTATGGGGGGGAATAGTCTTACAGACAAGGCACCTAGTAATATGGGAATTTTAGTAACTAATACCCCTTAAAAGGGACTCAGTAAATGATGTATCTGTTTTATACTGAATATTGTTCACTAGGCAGTAGTGTTATGGTGAGGGGTACTAGCTAACCTTCAACATTTGTCTTTCTTTACAGATCCATATTTTTTAACAAATGGAAAATTTATGCCTTATTGTATTATACTGGGGGAAAGTATCTTAAGAGTTGTAAGATTAGGATAAAACTAATCTGCTGTGAAAGCAGATAGGAAAAGGAAATAAAAATATTACTTTGCAGTTGCATAGTGTTTTCCTCCCTAAAAAGACTCATATTAAGTAGTATCTTTTAAAAGTATGTGTTTTTTAATCTAAAATACTATGTTAACATAATTAAAAGATAAAAACTTTATATATTCAACTTTTCTTCACCAAATCTGCCAAAATGGTAAATGTATCTCTTTCAAGATACTAATGATACCCTTGTGGCTTTTTACCTTACAGGGAGAAGCAGTACGTCTCTCTCGACAGCTCCCTTTGTATTTATCAAAAGAGGATGTACAAGATACTATCTATAGGATGAAAGTACAGCTTGGAAATGAAATTAAGGGATGTGTTCATGGTCGTCCATTTTTTCATCATTTAACATACCTTCCAAAAACTATATGATACTTATAAATTATTCAATAAAACAGGATATTTTGTTTCTTTTTTCCCTTCAGTTAAAAAATCTTTTCTGCTTTAAAACTTTATAATCATGTCTTAAGCATTTTTGTATCATCTTGTGTTACAAATAATGGCTTTTTAGTGAAGAGCAAACTGTAAACTGAAATAAATTACACATATGTATAAAATGTCCAGCTAGATTGATTGGTTCTTAACGTATATAGTGGGAGCTTTTTTATAAACTGCCATTTATTTTTATTCATTCAACAAATTCAGTAAAAATTTCTTAACCTTTTTGTAAAATTTACTCTGTAAGGTATAAACCCAAATATCAGGGATAACAAAGTATTTGTCATTTGTTCTAAATAAGGGTACACTAAATTTCTTTCTTTCTTTCTTCCTTTCTTCCTTTCTTTCTTTCACTTTTTGGAGGGCAATTGGGGTTAAGTGACTTGCCCAAAGTCACACAGCTAGTAAATATCTCAAGTGTCTGAGGCTGGATTTGAACTCAGGTCCTCCTGACTCCAGGTCCAGTGCTCTACTAACTGCACCACCTAGTCACCCCCAACAGTAAATTTCATATTAAAAAAAATCAGTTTTTATAAATATACTAGATCAACATTGTTCAGCTGTACAGCATATCAGTTGGCATCTGCTAGACATAGTTCTAATCCCTGGGTTGTTTTTTTTTTTTTATGTACTCCAACCTTATCCCTTGAGGCATGTGTTTTTTTAAACAATGATGAAGAGCTTCATATGAAACAATAGAACCAAAGGAAAACACTGAGCTTTTCTATCCCATCATGGATAACACAAGGAAACAGGACCTGAAGCAAAGGTCCTGTTCCTGGTCCTTTTCATGGGTTGAAGCCCTCTGCTAGCTAGTGGCACAAGGGAAAAAGGCCAAGTGCAAAGCAACTTGAGGAATCTGAATATACATAAGTAAACCAACCTAAACCCAATGCCACCTTATGGGGTGTTCTTTGGGCCTGAAGTTACAAACATCTGGGTACGTGGCCACTTTGGAAAAGGATAATATCAACACAACTTGGTCCTGGAGCCAATGCTCACTGGGTCAGACTTACAAGCAGACTGTAGGTGGGGCTTGATACCAATGCCTTGTGTTCCAGTTCCAGTTCAGACTGTAGTGAAGGTAGGACTTAACCCATGTACAGCACTGTCCTACACCAAAACTACAATGGGAGAACAACTTAAGCACTCCATCCAGCAGTGAGAGAGAGTAGTTCCTGTCTGTGGCACAAAGCCCTAATCCAAGAACTAAAACTAAAGCAGGGGCATAAATGGGGAACTGGAGGAGAACCTCCTAAAATAATAAATTGACCACAAAGACTCCAGTGACTAATGAAAGAAATAAAGGAAGAGCCAAAACAGATAGATGAAATTAAACACTTGGAAAGAGGGGGAAAAAAGAAGTAAAAAGCATACAACTTTCTCCAAGTAGTTGACATCCTGCAGAATAACAATGAAGCAAACAACTCAGTGGTTCAACAAAGCAACAAGAAATAAAACAGTATCGTGAAATGAAAAATTGGGACAAGATATACATATATATATATATATATATATGTCTTTAGGTATAGCATATAGACATACATACTATCAAAAACAACTGGCCTAGAAAACCAGATGATAATTTAGGAATCAGTATACTTATACCCTGAAAACCATGACTAAGCAAAACAAAAATACTGGGCAACATTTCAAGAAATCATACAAGATAAAAATTGCAGAATTATTAGAGCCTGTGGCAAGACGAAAATAAAAGAGTCCTGAAACCAAATTGAACCCACCACCCAGAAATATCATGGCTAAAATCAAGTTTTCCAGTTAAATAAAGAAAAAAGTATTGCTTATAGCCAGAAAGGAAGAAATCAAGAACCAAAGATCCCAGTCAGAATTATACATTAAGAGGAAATGTGAGGAAAAAACACCTAAAATTTTTAATTGAATTAAATGAACTTACCCATTGAACAGAGAATGGCAGAATAACTTACAAAGAACATAGCAGTGTTGTTTACAAGGAATATGTTAAACAAAGCTTTATGAAGTTAAGATGAGGGACTAGTGTAGAAGCTATGCTTCAGATTAATGCAGGAAAAGCAAGGGTAGTAACTATGATCTCAGACAAGGCAATAGTCAAAATAGACGCTTAAAAGTAGATGAGTAGAGAAACTACAATAATCTTAAAGGTGCCATGAATAATGAAAAAATTTTTCTATTATGTGTCAAATGGCATAGCATCTAAAACTTTGAAGATAAACAACAACATAATTTAAAGGGACTTTAATATAAGCCTTTCAAATTTAGGAAAAAAAATCTAACAAAATATGTTAAAGGAAGAAAGCTTTCTCCAATGGCTACTAAATGGAAATTGGAAAAAAAAAAGTATACCTAGTTCTAAGCTTTGGTACCTCTACAAAAATTGACCATGGTTTTGGACATTAAAAAAATTCACAAACTCCAACCCACAGAATCAGTTCTCTGATATTTTGTTTCACTAGATGATTTTTTTGGTCTAGCTCTACAAAGTTAACCCTTTAAAGAACATTAAAAGGTAAAACATTAAAATCTTAAACATTACTTTATGTATTATTCTTTGTTATATTGGCATGGCCTGAAAATAAGAAATGAATACCCCTCTCCCCACCCAGTTATTTAAGCTATTTTTGTAAAGTTTTGTCATTGTCTTCATATAATTCAGCAAATTAGATGTCAGATATTTTATGCACTTTGTAGATATTTTGAATGGAATTTCCACTAATATTTTCTCTTTCATTTTGTTTTTGCTATATTAAATGGATGTTGATTTTTCTACCAATAGATTTCTTTGAGGAGTGGAAATTGGGATCAAATGGAGAGAGGTGCATAATGGGAAGCGGATGGAGTATGAGAATGGGAAATACATTTAGGAAGTTCATGAAATAGAGTCGTGCTTTAGAAAAGACATCCTGTCATACTATTGTGAACAAATGCAGCTATCTTATCAGAAAAGTCAGATGACTATGCAGGTACATATTGCAACTATTTCAATACATCAAGATCTACTTTTACAAAAGAATTTAGGTAATGTTTGTGCAAGAATTTGCCACAGGATTTCTATTACTCCATTACAGCATTCAAAATAATCTGTTTGCAAAAATTTGAAGGTATGTATATTTATTTATGTGTATATAAACTTTTTAGGAATCCATCTGTTATTTAAAATAAAATGTACTGATTTGGTGCTGGACAAGAAATAGAGAAAATGATCAGATGAACTGATTAGTTATATACAGAAGCAAATGAGCACAGTAACCTAATTTGATAATCCCCAAAAGATTCCACCTATTGGATTACAGGTTTACAATTTGACAAAAATTGCTGAGAAAACTGAAGAGCATAGTTGGCATAGACCAACATCTCACTCTCTGAATACCAGGATAATTCCAAATGGATACAAGCCTTAGACATAAAGTGTGACATCTTGAACAAATTAGAGGAGCGAGGAAGGAATTACTTAGATCTATGGATGAGGAAGAATTAAGCATACAAAATAGAGAGGTTCATAAAAAAATAAAATGGACAATTTTGATTATATAAAATTTTTAAATCTTTATACAGATACCCAATGCAGCCAAAATTAGAAAAGCAGGAGAATGGGCAATGAGGGTAGCAATCTTTGCACCAAATTTCTATGGTTAAAATCTTATTTTTAATACGTTAAGGGAATTGTTTCAAATGTATAAGAATAAAAACTTCCCCAATTGAAACGTGGTCAATGGTTATGGATGGACAGTTTCCAGAGGAAGAAACATATACTGTCAATAACAAAGGGAGAAAAATGCTCAAAATCAGTTTGGCAAAATCAACCAAAAAGGAAAATGCAATGCAAAAGAAGCTGCCGGAGAATAGGTATATTAGTGCACACTAATGGTGGAACTCTGAATTATTTCAACCAGTCTGGAAAATAATTAGGTGCTATGACCCAAAATTTGTTAAATTACGCTACTCTTTAACCCAGTTAAAGTTGAAGTCTGAATTTTTTATATCCATGTATGAATTTTTATGCCCACACTATTCCAAGAGATATTTCTACTAGGTCTATATTCCCAAAAAGATAAAAGAAAGAGGAAAATGACCCATATATCCAAAAAATATTTATAGCAGTTGTTTTTGTAGCGGCATAGAATTGGAAACTGGGGGGGGGGGAATACCCATCCATTGGGTAACAGCTGAGCAACTTATGGTATGTGAATGGAAAATTATTGTGCTACCAATGAGAAGAGGAATTCTTCCGTTAGACTTGTATGAACTGATGCAGAGTGAAGTAAGCAGAACCAGGAGAAAAATCTTACAAAGACAAATCTGAATGAGTTAGGAATTCTAGTTAATGCAAGGATCAATCACAATTCCAAAAAAATTCATGACAAACATGCTACCCACATCAAGGGACAATACTTGAGACTAGTGCCCAATGGTCAGTAGACAGCAGAGAGCAGCACCCAGCAGGAATAACATGATAGTAACCAGAGGATACCTATACATCATCTGGGGCATGAATTGCCCCTCCATATCTGTGCCATTTTCATGCATGTTCCCTACGTATTTCTCTCATTTGTTGTCCATGTGCACTATTACTACTTTTTATGATGACTTTGTTAAATATCATTTTTACTGTGTACTCTGACTCATTAGTAAAAGTGAACATATTGTAGAGGGCTCCTGAGTTATCATTTTGAATGGCTATAGACCCACAGAGGACCTTTCAGTCAGGAAAGTTTTTGGGGTGCCCACATATAGGGTGCTGTATTTTGATAGTGAATATTTATTAAATATCTACTTTGCTGCAGTACATGGTCAAGTGCTGTTAAGGAATAGTAAAGACAAAAAAGACATATCCCTTATCTTTTAAGGCTACTAAATCATCTACTAAATATGATATGAATAGATACGTAGTATACAAGGTATGGTTAAATGCCCTGTTAAGAGATTATTTTTAAGTGCCAGGAGGAAATTCAGAGGAGGAGAGGTATACCTCTAGAAAGGGAGAACAAGGAAGCATTCCAGCAAAGCATGTAAACTAGGCCTTAGTGAGTAAATCAGGTCACATATAGGAGAAAAGCAAAATAATATTCTAGACATGTGAAGCAGCATGAGTAAAGACATGGAGGCAAGAAAATATAAAATGTGTTCAATAATGATGAGTGACCTAGTTTAGCTGAAGAAAAGGGAGGTATATAAAGGTCTTAGAGTCAGATTATAAAGCGCTCTGAAATGCCTATTAATGAGTTTGAATTATAAAAAATAGGCAATGAGGAATCATGTATGGTTTTTTTTGTGGTTGTTGCTGGGTTTTGGGGTTTGTTGTTTTTTGCTTTTTGGAGGGGGAAGGCAGGGCAATTGGGGTCAAGTGACTTGCCCAAGGTCACACTGCTAGTAAGTGTTAAGTGTCTGAGGCTGGATTTGAACTCAGGTCCTTGT
>JAQQSW010015027.1:0-11977 GCA_028646575.1 Pseudocheirus occidentalis | reverse complement strand
TTTCCATCTGGGAAATTTGACTTTTTAAGGCATTCTTCTCCTCATTGGCTTTCTGGGCCTCTTTTGCCATTTGAGTTAATCTATTCTTTAAAGTGTTGTTTTCTTCAGTCAGGTTGTTGACTCTCTTTTCATGATTTTCTCGCATCATTCTCATTTCTCTTCCCCATTTTTCCTCCACTTCTCTCATTTGGTTTTCAAAGTCCTTTTTCAGTTGATGTATAGCTTCTAGGCATTCTTCAATTGTCTTGGAAGCATTTGGTGTGGGAGTTCTGATTTCTGGGCTCTCTTCCTCCTGTTCCATGCTTTGACCCTTTTTGTCCCCAAAAAAGGATTCTAGTGTTTTATTGTTTTTATTTTGCTTCCTTTTTCTCATGTTGGTCAGTCAGTTAATTGGTTGGGGTTTTTAGGTCTGTGAAACTCTGCTTCCAAGGGGGGAAGCTCTGTTCCAAATCGCTGGGGTTTTCCCAACTGCCTGCACTATTAGAGAGGTGTTGCAAATCCCCCCAGCTTTGCCTTGCTGAAAGTGCACCCCAGGACCACCACCCAAGACCATGATCCAGGCCACTCAACGCAATAGCACTTGGCCCTGATCAATCGATTCAGCCCCCCTGCTGAGTCCGCAGGACAGGGGCTCTGAAGCAGCCTGGTGGGGGCTGCCGGTGGATCCAGAAGTTCCCTTCCCCCACTGCTTCTTTTCCCCGGGGGCGGAATGGCTGAACTGCTTTACTCCCCAAATTAATTTTCAAAGTTTCACTTTCACTAACCCTTTCTGAATATTTAAAGATCCCCTTAGGCCGGTGATTTAGATTTTCTTTGAAGTAGACTCAAGCTGCTGTTCCGGAGGCTCCACTGCTCCTTGTGGCCACCCTGAGGTCTTGCCTGGCTGCAGCTGTGGTTTTGGGCTGGCTAGGTGCCAGCTGCTTCTCTCCCATCCTGCTCCTCCTGCATTGGCAGATGTGGAGGTGCTGGAGGCTGTAGAACCTCTGCAGGCTGGCTGCAGCGCTCAGCTCAGCTCCTTCCCACTGCCCCAGGCCTGGCTGCAGTCTCGACTTCTGGCTGTTCCAGCCTTCGCTCTGGTGGCTGCGCTGAGCCCCTGCTGCTGAACTGCCTTCAGCGAGAGCTGTGTTCTCTGTATTTTTGTGAGTCTGAGTGTCCTAGACTTTCCTAGACTTTGTCTGAGATCATATTTTATGGGTGTTTAGGGTGGTGGTGTGGGAGCTGCAGGACCTTGCTGCTTCTATGCTGTCATCTTGGCTCCACCCCCCTGGGGCAATTTTCCTTGATTGTTTCTTGAAATATTATGTCTAGGTTCTTTTTGGTCATAGTTTTCAGGTAGCCCAATTATTCCTAAATATAATTTCCAGGTCAGTTATTTTTCCATTAAGATATTTTACATTTTTTCTAACTTTTTTTCATTCTTTTGATATTGTTTTATTGTTTCTTGATGTCTCATAGAATCATTAGCATTCACCTACCCAGTTCTAATTTTTAAGGAATTATTATCTCGAGCAAACTTTTGTACCACCATTTCCATTCTATCAATTTTACTTTTAAGGAGTTCTTTCCTTCATTGAATTTTTGTGCCTCTTTTATCATTTGACTTGTTTTGTTTTTTAAGGTGTTATTTTCTTCAGTATTTTTCTGTGCTTCCTTCACCAAGCTGTTCACTCTTTGCTCATGATTTTCTTGCATCACTCTCATTTCCCAAATTTTCCTGTAATTCTATTATTTGATTATTTTTATTGATGCAACTGGGATTGTCTCTTGCCCAGGGTCATAGAGGAAGCAAGTGCCTGGAGCTGAATTTGAACTCAGGTCCTCCTGTTGATTGGGACACCAAATCACCTAGCTGCCCTATTATTTGATTTAAAATTCTTTTAAGCTCTTCCAGAAATTGTTTTTTTTTCAGATTGATACTAATTCATATTTTTTCTTTGAGGTTTTGTAAGTAGCAGTTTTGACATTGTTGTCTTTTCCAAGTTTATGTTTTGATCTTCCCTGTCACCATAGTAACTTTATATGGTCAGTATCCTTTGTTGTTGGATTATTTTTCTAGCCAATTTCTTGAATTTTAACTCTGTGTTAAAGTGGGGATCTGCTTCTAGGTGGAGGGGGTACTGTCCCAAGTTTTATTATTTTTTTTGTGCAGTTGTTTTCAGAACTAATTCTGAGAACCCTCAGTGTTCAGTTTTCCCAAGGCAGTATGATTTGAAGAGAGCTGTACTTATTACTCTCCTGGCTTGTGCTCTAATCTATGAGAAAGCACCAAAACTTCTCCCCCCCCAACCTGGAGCCATGACCAGGGTTGCTGCTCCCCTGTTGCCACATGCTTAAGTGTTCTAGTGCTCCTGTTCATCTCGGGACTGTGACACAGGACTGCAAGCCAGATCTGAGTATTGGTAATACAACAGAGTCCTGCACCAAGTGCCAGCAAAGGGACCTCTGTAATCTCCTTCTGACCAGTTGTTTGACCCTCTTACTGTATGGGGGCTGAGAGCTCTGGAAGCAGTTGCTGCCATAACTGACTTGGTTGTCCTCAAAACCTATTCCTAGTTTGCTGGAGTTGAGACCTGTTCTGGCACAGGACCTACGCTGGAGTGTTCTCTACTCTTACCCCCAGTGTGATAGAATAGACCTTTTCTAATGACCTCCAAAATTGCCTTGGGCTGAAAAATTATTTTACCCCATCATGTTGTGGGGTCTGCTGAAGTCTTTTTATCTGTAACACGAACCACAATTTTAGGCACTGATTTTTTCAAATAATATTGAGTTAAGGAGATTACTTTTATAGAAATATTGAGTAGTCCTCAACCTCCAATAATCTATCATAGTGGTATAAGAATTGTGGCACTGCAATTGTTTCCTTTTAAAGCAAAGTGGGTGATGGGTGGAGACAAGATGTCAGAATAAAAGCAGGCACCTACTTTCACTCTCCGTGAAACCATTCCAAATACCTGTAAAAATGACTCTAAACAAATTCTAGATCATCAGAACCCCCCAAAAATGACAGAGAAAAACAAATTTCCATCCCAAGACAACTTGGAAGGTTGACAGGAAAGGTCTGTTGTACTAGACTGAGAGAGGATCACAGTCCAGTGAAAAATGCACCAGTACAGACCAGGCCCCAGGGAACCCAGAGTAAACCACAGGAAACTGAATCCCAGGCAACTGTGATGGTTTCTAAACTATTCAATTCACAAATGCCAGAGATAACTTAAAAGATCTTGGTTACAATCCTGGATGATTTCTTCTTGGAAAGATGATGTTTGCAATTCATGAGACTTTTCTCACACACATACATATGTGTGTGGATACAATATATATGTATATATGTGTGTGTGTATGTATCTATAGGTATATATCTATGTGTATGTATAGGTATGTATTTATATGTATATATACATATATATATATTGTGTATGTATATACACAATACACATACACATATGTTGTGTATATATCTATATACTCACATATATGCAGATAGATAGATCAATAGATAGATAGATGGACAGATGGATGGATGGATGGATAGATGGCATGTGAGTTGAATATGAAGGGATGATACCTAAAAATAAAGTTAAGAGGTGAGTGAGAAATGTACTGGGAGAGGGAGAAAGGGACAGATAGAATAGGGGTAAATTATCTCAAAATAGGTAAGAAAAATAATACAGTGGAGGGGAAGAATGGGAATGTAAGAGGGAATGAGTGAGCCCTACTTTCATTGGATTTGGCTAAAGGAGGGAATAACATACACACTCAATTGGATATGGAAATCTATTTTATCCTCAGCTGTGGTTCTCAACTTTCCTAATGCCGCGTCCCTTTTATACAGTTCCTCATGGTGTGGTGACCACAACCATAAAATTATTTTTGTTGCTACTTCATAACTGTAATTTTGTTACTATTATAAATCATAATGTAAATATTTGATATGCAGGATGTATTTTCATTGTTACAGATTGAACATAACTCGCAGGTTGAGAATTGCTGCCCTATAGGAAAGTAGGAGGGAAGTGGATAAGAGAGGAAGGATGATAGAAGGGAGGGCAGATTGGAGGAGGGGGTAATGAAAAGCTAACACTTTTGATGAAGGATAGGGTCAAAAGAGAGAATAGAATGAAATGGGGGTGGAGTAGGATAGAGGGAAATACAATTAGTCTTTTATAACGTGACTATTATGGAAGTGTTTTTTTATGTCTACACATGTATTACCTTTGTCAAATCACTTATTCCTTTTTATTGATGAGGGTACTAGGATAACTGATCTCTGACCCTGGCTTCTCACCAGAGCACACCCTGACTTCCACTTCAGAAGTGAGATTTTCTTGAGGAGAAAGGCACCAATCATTTTCCTAGGATGGACTGACAGAACAGTTTATGGATTGAAAATGGGGCAAAGTGGAAGGCATTGATTGCCACTGCAAAGAGATCTCCTGAATTTCCAGTGAGCTGAGAACAGTGGTTTTCTCTCCAGGATTGATGGAATGAGTATATCCCACTCTGACTGATGAGGAGCAAGATGTGGAGATCATCTCTTCCTTACATATGACTCCCCATCTCCCATATTTGTGCCTTTTCACTGACTGTTTCTCTGTCTGAAATCCACCTCTTCCTTACCTACACCTCATAGAATTCTATATTTCTTTTAAAACTTAGATGAAAAAATTGGTCAGTACATGAGGCTTTCCCAAATCCCCACAGCTGCTACTAGCCTCTCCCCTGAACTTACCTTGAATTTGTTTTATATATATTTTATAAATGCTTATTTCTGAACTTTTTTTTTCCTTTGGAAGAATGTAAGCTCCTTGATGACCTCCTTGTTCTTGCTTATAACACAACTGGGCACATGTTTTGATACCTGGAGGTATCAATGATTTCCTCAGTGATCCCCATCTCTCCCAAGGTGCAGATATTGACCTGTCCTGGCCCCATTGTATACCATTGAATTCTTGTCCATTCCCTCTCATTTATCTTCCATGGAAAATTCCCTCACCCTTCCCTTTTGGAAGATTTCCTTGCATTTTCTTGACATCACAGGAATACCAGTGCAGCACATGGACCAAACATCTTCCCATATGAAGGTTTCATCTTCTTTCCCAAGTACACATCTCTGCTGCATTATGATGCATATTTGGATCAATTCTTGGATGATAATTAATCCATCCATATAGTGAGCACAGTACTAATATTTTTGTAGTTGAATTTAATTGGAACCAAGGGAATAATACTCAAAATTTTCAATCGGTAATGTTTCAATTAACAGCTTTCAATGATCTTGATGTGTACCTCCTTTTTCATTCTTGTTTAATACTACAATCACTTTCAACTGAATATCTTTTTTAAAAATCTAATTGCTAAGGAGTAATTTTCTCATCTTGTCTTAACCTGTTGTGATTAATGAGACTGAATCTTTCCTTACAGAGAGGTGCACATTTGGCTATGGGGCACAGTGGAGAAAATCCGAGTTCAGGCTCTCTGATGGCCAAGGAGAATGTATAGGCATATGTGTAGGTATAGGTATAGGTACAGGTGTAGGTGCAAGTATAGGTATATACACACATACACAAATACATATACCCATACTCATATATACATATATGTTCAACATACATATTATGTATAAGTGTGTATATGCATATATGATATATTTGTACTAATTTCACTAACTTTATGTCACATGGACTTGTCGCCTCTGCCTAGAAGACAGCATTTTACTCAGATGACTTCTCATGCTCTTTGTTATGCCAGGCACTGGTATTCTTTTTTTAATCAAAATTGGATTTTATGGGGATTCTCAGCTCATATCTCCACAGGATACTCTTTATGAGACCACCATGCCATTGCTGTTGACTCAGGTGCCATGCTTAGTTCCAAGTAAATGATTCACTATTCATAATTTGTAGATGATGTCTACAAATCTTTAAATTTTCCAATTTCATTCCCAGGTGGGAATCCACTCATAGCACATATTGCATCAGACTTTCAGACAAGATAGTGGCCTTCATTAGGAAACTTTAACTGTTTGGGAGATTTATGGGAACCCTCTGAAATAGAAGAACCCTATATAATATTTGAGGGGGGGTTCAACCTTTAACTAGTTCTAGTCTCAGGAACAGTATGCTTGAGAACATAGACACCTGCTGCCTCTATCACCACCTGTGGCCACCAGCCACCACCTGTTAACAATTATCATGACCTGCTGTTTCTGTTGTTACTGATAATATCATTATTCTTAGTCTTGTTATTAAAAACCAAATTTAAATTAATTAAATAGCAACATTTTAATTTTAAATTTTAAACTCTCACCTGTGGTTCCTTGAGGTCATAGCATATGTAATTGCCACAAACTGATCAACCATCTCAGAATACCAGCTAAACCAGGTTGAGAGTAACCAGGAAGCCTCAAACCCAACAGAGTTAGGAGTATGTCTACCCTGAGTGTGCAAAGATTTCCCCAAGTAGAATGGACAAATGAGAATAATATATTCCTATCTCCATGAAAGCAGATGAAGCAGGTGCAGTAGAGTGCTTAGAAACTGGTCCAACATTGAAGTAGCCAAGGTCATGTACAGCAACTCAGGCCCTCACAAATCATCCTGACTTTCATTGTGACACTGAACTTTGATGATTCTGGAAGAGAGAGTGAGGCTGATAACTTTGTGCAACTATACATGACTCAAATCCAGCAAGTCAAGATATCACCTGTTATGTCATTGGTTGTCTTTGAAACAAAGGATGAACAACAAGAACAAAACCCATGAAGTTAATTAGAAATGGGATTCTTCATTTTGATCTTCTTTTTCCTCATCCTCCTCTTTTTCCTCCTCCTCCTGCTCCTGAATTATTGAACCAGAATGAAACTTAAAGTTTAACGTGATGATGATGACAATGATGATGATGATGAACCAACTGGTATTTGTGTGGAACTTTAATTTTTTTCCATATCTTTTAGATACAGTACCTCATTTGGCTCTTACAAAATAACTGAACTAGGCTTCAATATTATACATGACGAAATTGAGGCTCAAAAAGTTAAAATTCCTTAGTTAAGATCACATGCTAATTTATGCCTGCCTAGAGATTTTCTGTGAGGGACAAATTGCAGGGTGATGACATTTGTCACATGCAAAAATGGAGGGTCAGAGAAATCCTATGATGTGCGTGAGGTCTGAAAATGGTCAGTGGCCAAACCAGCTATGGACTATCATGTTTCTGATGATGTCACTACCTATTAAATATACATTAATTTTAGTGAGTGTACAGGATGTATATGGGGGTGGGAGGAGTTATTTTACTGATTTGATCCTGGTCATTTTAGATTCAACTTCTCAGGATCATCTAGCATGCTATTAGGCAATCCCAGGCACTTAAATAGCAATGTGGTGGGTACAGAGGTGAGAGTGAGACTGAGAAATTTTTGATGTCCCATCAAGTCCATGTAAATTACTAGCAAGATGAAATTGGAGGTGACACAGGGTTATCCTGTCATGCTCAGAAATGGATATTTAACATCATAAAAAAAGATATAATTCACTCTTTGTTAGCTCACGGATGTTTGTAGACAGCAGCAGTGAAAATACCACCTGTGCCAAAAAGTTGAAATCTTTCCTCAGATACTAGTTACATGCTTTACTAGCTTCATATGTTACTACATTACTGTTTTCCCTTCCTCAAAGTCCTGTAGTGATGGGCAAGTGAAGAAAAAGCAAGCAAAACTTTCACAAAAAATGACTCCACTTACAATCAGTGCATGGAATGTGGACACACTTAGGGAAAACATGAAATTCAGTAGACCTGAAAAAACAACAGCTCTTGTGAGAGAACTCAGCAGGCATCACACCTAAGTAGAACCCTGAGTAAAACAAGGCTGGCAAACGAAGGCCAGCTTACTGAAGTTAGAGCTCGATATGCATTTTACTGGACTGCCCACAGTGATGAGGAGCACTGTGAAGCCACTGTGGGTTTTACAATTAAATCTAATTCAGTAAACAAGATCACATGCCTTCCAAAAGGAGTGTGACAGCCTTGTGACAATATGATTGACATTTTCAGAAAAAACTCCATACCACCATCATCAGTGCCTATGCTCCCATAAAGAACAATTATGAAGAAGAGAAGTTTGTAATTGTGTCTTCAGTGCTAGAGTGGGCAGAGATTATCAGACAAGGTACGGAATCATTTGGAGGAATGAACTCAAACAGCAACAGCAATGGTTACTGCTCCTTGTGTGTCTTGTGATCTCCTTACCAATACTGTCTTCTACTTACCCGAATGTAATAAAACTTGATGACTGAACCCTAACAGCAAACATTCACATTTAATATATTATGTCATTGTAAGGAAAATAAAGAGCTAAGATGTGAGAGGTAAGAAGGTGAGACATGGTACAGAATACTGGACTGGGGACAGATTTATCCTCTCCACACTAAACATTTGCATTCAACAAAATTGGCATCCCTAAGGTAATATGGCTATCAGAAGACACAATGTCCACAGAGTAGAGTGCTTCTTTCTGGATGAGCAATTTGTTGCTACATAGGAGGAAAAGCTGAGTCAACACACATTTGGCAACAGTGGAGCAGAAAAGGAGTGGGTAGCTTTCCGAGATTTGGTGTATAACATCACATTTACATATCTGGGCCAGAACACTAGCAAACATCAGAATCTGTTTGATGAAAATGATGTGGAAATTCAGAAGCTGCTCAGTGAAAAATGAGAACTCTAGTATGTGTCAGCAGGATAGTTTATCCATCTGTATGAAGGCAGGGTTTTAGTCTATCAAAAGTAAAGTGTAAGCAAAGCTTAGAGAGATGTAGGATTCATGGTTTAATAAGAAGGAAGAAGAAATTCAGTGTTCTGATGATAGTAAAATCAATGGCACAATTATAATGCCCTGAGGGTTATTTATAGGCCATAGACCTTTGATACAACTCAAACTATTATCACAGGGATCAGCGATAAGGACATGATCCTGGAGAGATGGGCTGAACACTTCCATAATGTTCTCAATGGACTGTCATCAACCAGTGATGAAACTATTGACTATATAGCCCAGACTGAAGTCCATCCATTACTAACTGAAATTCCCAATGAAAAAGAGGTTTTGAATGCCATTTGAATCACTAGTGCTGATTCCATTCCAGGTGAGATTTACAAGAAAGAAGGTCCACTGCTCATACAAAAGCTTACTGAAATCTCCTAGTTTATATGGTAAGGTGGGGTTGTCCCCCCAGAGACAAAGGATGTTTCCATTGCCCATCTCTATGGAGGAAAAGGAAATAGGTTGTCTTCTGACAAACACAAAAGGCTCTCTCCCTTAGTCTTGCTGGTAAGACTCTTGACAGAATCTTCCTTAATAGACTGGTCCTTTACCTGTTCCTTATGATTTCTTTTCCGTGTTTACCTTCTCATATTCTTGTATTTAAATGTCAGATTTTCTATTCAGTTCTGTATTTTTCCTTGAGAATTCTTGGAAGTCCTCCACCTCATTAAATGACCATATTTTCCCCCAAAACATTATAATCAGTATTGCTGGTAGGTGATTCTTGGTTTTAATCCTAGCTCCCTTGATCTCTGTAATGTCATATTCCAATCCCTTTGGTCCTTTAATGTAGAAGCTGCTAGATCCTGTGTTATCTTGGTTCTGTTTCCACGGTATTCAAATGGTTTCTTCTTGGCAGCTTGTAATATTTGTTCCTTCATCTGGGAACTCTAGAACCTGACTATAACACTCCTAGGAGTTTTCTTTTTGGGATATTTTTCAAGAGGTGATCAGTGAATTCTGTCAGGTTCTATTTGGCCCTCTGGTTCTAAAATATCAGGACAAATTTCCTTGAGAATTTCTTGAAGGATGCTTTCTAAGTTCTTTTTCTGATAATGGCTTTCAGGTAGTCCAATAATTTTTAAATTGTCTCTCCTGGATCTATTTTCCAGGTCAATGTTTTTTTTTTTCAGTGAGATATTTCGCATTGCCTTCTATTTTTTCATTTTTCTGATCTGTTTAATAGTGTCTTGATTTCTCATAAAGTCATTTGCATCCATTTGCTCCAGTCTAATTCTTAAGGAATTATTCTCTTCAGCAATCTTTTGATAATCTTTTTCCAAATGGCAAATTCAACTTTTTTAAAATTTTAGTTTTTTGAATTTATTTTTCTATTGACTTCTTTATTTACTTTTAGTTTACAAGATTCAGTTCCACAATCACTAGAGTTTCATATTTTTTCCCCTCCCTTTCCTCCTCCTCCATGGTGGCGTGCAGTCATGTATAGGATCTGCAAATACTTTCACATTGTACAACAGTCTGGTTGTATAGAAGGGATGTAACCAATGGAGTGAGCAATGGGAAAAAAGAAACAAAACCAAAAAATGTAAAAGAATGATACCATGTGTTGCTTCAGTCACCATTTAAACTCTGGTCTTTATAGATCTTTCTCTGAGTGTAGATATTTCCTTCCATCCTGAGACTTGTAGAATTGTCTTTTAACTGTGTGTTACTGAGAAGAGTCCAGTTTATCAAGGTTGGTCATCACACATATGATGTATCTGTGATTGTGTAAAAATTTTTTCCTGGTTATGTTCCTCTCACTTAGCATCAATTTTCATAAGCTTCTCCAGGTAATTATGAAGTCCATCTCCTTACCATTTCTCATAGCACAATAGTATTTCATTACATTCATATATCACAACTTGTTCAGCCATTCCCCAATTGATGGTCATCCCCTAAATTTCCAGTGTTTTGCCACGAAGAAGAGAGCCGCAATAAATATTTTTGTATATATGGGTCCTTTTCCCACTTCTATTATCTCTTTGGGATATAATCCCCAAAGTGGTATTACTGGGTCAAAGGGTATGAAATTATTTATATCCCATTGGGCATAGTTCCAGATTGCTCTACAGAATGATTGTATCAATTTACAGCTCCACCTGCAATGCATTACTGTTTCAATTTTTCCACATCCTCTCCAGCATTTGTAATTTTCCCGTTTTGTCATCTTAGCCAATCTGACTGGTGAGATGTGGTACCTCAAAGTTGTTTTGATTTGAATTTCTCGAATCAAGAGTGATTTAGAGCATTTTTCCATATGCTTAAAGATATCTTTAATTTTTACCTCTGAAAATTGGCTGTTCACATCCTCTGATCATTTATCAATTGTGAAATGACTTGTACTCCTATGAATTTCACTTAATTCCCCGTATATTTTAGAAATGAGGCCTTTATCAGAGTCACTGGTTATAAATATTCTTTCCCAATTTCCACTTACCTCTTAATCTTGATTACATTGGCTTTGTTTGTACAGAAACTTTTTAATTTACTGTAATCAAAATTATCCACTTCGCATTTCATAATGCTCTCCAACTCTTCTTTGGTCATAAAGTCTTACCTACTCCATGAATCTGACATGTAAACTATTCCTTGCTTCCCCAGATTATTTACAGTATCAGCCTTTATATCTAGATCATGTACCCATTTAGACTTGACTTTGGTGTACTGTGTTAGATGGTGGTCTATGCCCTGTTTCTGCCATACTATATTCCAATTTTCTTTTTTTAATAATTTTTTATTTGTTGTCTTGTTTACATAATATCAATGAGATTTTTGGATTACAAATATTCTCCCCATCTTTCCCCCTACCCCAACCCCAAATCAGTGATCCCACTGTGTAGCCCCTCCTCCGCTCTGCTCTCTAACTTTCTGGTAGGGCGGGGAGGGTCTCCCTACCCCAGCCCTTGTATATATTAATTCCTAGTTGCATGTATTGCAGAGCTTTAAATTCTATATTCTTTTGTTTCCTCCCTTGTCACCCACCCCCAATGGAAGGACAAGCAATTCAATACAGGCTATGCATGTGTAATTGCACAGGACATCTTCATAGTGGACATATTGTGACAGTGATCATATGTCCCTCCTTCTTATCCCTCCCCCACTTGTTTGGTTTTCTACCCTATCCCTGTCACTTTACTGAACTGTGTGCTT
>JAQQSW010015026.1:0-11977 GCA_028646575.1 Pseudocheirus occidentalis | reverse complement strand
TAAGGGAGAAACCAGATTTACATTTTAAGATTCAATCAATCAATTAACAAAAGGAATGACCTAGTTTCCCTAAGAGGGAGTTGATTCAATCAACAATTCACAATATACTGATCTTCCACTCCTGGGCTAACCATTAACTTTAGTTTCCAAATAAAGTTCTTAGACAACCACGCAATCCTTCCACCCCTTGATTTCCAACAACCCTCAGTTTAGTCCAAGGGGAGGCCTTTTCTTCACTTTGACTCTGGGTGGTCTCTCTGATTCCCTGGATCCCCTTCCCTCGTGCCAGCTTCCTCCTGAATCTGCCAGACAATCAACCTAGATTCAGGAGGTGAAAGCTTATAGGTTTTCATCCAGTCTTCAGGGATGAACAGCTCCCTGGTCCTTGTCCAGTCCTCAAGGCAATCCCAGGCACACACTGAAGTTCACTGGATTCAGCACACCTCAAACCCTTCAGGACTTCTCTTGCCTGGAACTCAAGGATCAGCCAGGCCACCAACAAAGTCCCATCCTGTTCATGTCTTCAGTCAGTCGCTGGGGAGCCAAATCCAAAATCTGTCTGTCTGTCCAAAATTCTCCTGCTTATAAACACTGGCTTTCTCCCAAGTCAACAGTGTCTCAGCCAATAGCATTCTTCCATGTCAACAGGGAAATTCACACCCTCCAGACAAGGCTCACACCTTCCAGACAGAGCTCACACCTTCCATACTTAGCCCTAAATATCCAACAAGCTGATTACCATTACACTCCTTTATAAGAGATAATTTGGCCTATTCTATCTTTCCCTTTCTCCTTCTCTCGTTATATTCACATCCCAACTCTTCATTTCATATTTTAGATATCATCCCTTCCTAATCAACTCATTCTGTGCCAGGAAACAGGAGTGTTCTATCCCACTTGACAGAGGAATTCTCTGTCATAGGTAAGTGTATAAGTTACAATTATTGTTTTTCCATGTAGTCATATAAATAGTTCAACTTCGATAAGTTCCTTATGATTTATTTTCCCTGTTTACCGTCTCTTGCTTCTTGTATTTGGAAGTCAAATTTTCTGTTCAGCTCTGTTATTTTATCAAAATACTTGGAAGTCCTCTATTTCATTGACTGACCATATTTTCCCCTGAAAATACTGAGTTTCTTGGTTTTAATCCTAGATCCTTTGACCTTCAGCCACCATGCCTCAGCCACCTCTTGCCCTGGGGACAGGGGCTGGACCCTACCTTTCTATCACCCAGTTCCAACAAAGTTCCCCACTCACCTTTTACTTTCTCTTTTGTGTTTTAGGAGATTTGTTTCTATCTATCACTTTGCTGCTTCTGTAACTCTAAAGTTTGTTTAGTCCTATTTAATAGGTATTGGAGGTGGTTGGAGCAGGAACCCAGAGTATTCCTTGCTTTTACTCCACCATCTTCAAGAAGAATCTTTCTTAAACATAAAGTTCTAATTTGGCTCCTTTGAAGACATTTATTGAGTTGGAATTTGGGGATCTATTGAAGTAGCCCATTCTACTTTTGGAAAACTCTCCCTGTTAGGAAATTATTTCCACCCCTTACCCCACACTATCCACTTACATCCATTTACATCAAGCCTCAAATTTGCTTCTTTATGATTTCTTGCCATTGCTCACAATACTTCTATCTGTGTACAAGGAGAACAAATTTAATCCTGATTGACAACCCTCCAAAAATTTGAAAACAGTCATCACACCTGCCTGCCATGAGTTTTCTTTCTAAAGACTAAATACAGTGTTTTCAAACTCCATTCTTTTCCCTTTTTTGAAAACCATTAAAATATTTGTATATTTTTCCGGAAGCCACTTTTCCACACTCCATTCTTCTTTTTTTTTCTTTTTACCACACTCCTCAATTCTATCTTTTATTTTTTTTAATTCCTGAAGGTGTACAGAGTGCATTGCATAAATGATCTTCAATATTATATAAGGTGGTATTAAAGGTATTATTTTGCTCAGCTGAAATTCACTAACTTATACACATTTAGCAGGTAAGGAAGCTAGGTAGTATAGTGGATTGAGTGGACTTAGAATACTGAAGATCTGAGATCCAGGCACTTAATGAATCTCAGGTTCACTTCTCACATTTCTAAAACAAGTCTTATGTTTTATTTTTCTCCAGTTACATGTAAAATATTTAACAATTATTTTTAAAACTTTGAGTTCCAAATACTATCCCTATAGGTTTTAAATATGTAGTCATGCAATGCATTTTTATATTAGTCTTGTGGTGAAAGAAAATGTAGACAAAAGAAACCAAGAAAAATAAAGTCAAGGAAAAGTATCCTTCAATATGTATTTAGAAACCATCAATTCTTTCTCTGGATGGTATTTTTCATCATAAGTCCTTTGAAGTTGTTGTGGATGATTGTTTTGCTAAGAATAACTAAGTAATTCATGACTAATCATCTTACAATATTGCTGCTACTTTTGTACAGGTTTTAATTTTCATCAGCTCATGTAAGTCTTTTCAGGCTTTTCTGAAAGCATTCTACTAATCATTTCCTTTAGCACAGTAGTATTTCATCATAATTGCATGCCACAATTTGTTCTGCTATTCTACAATTGATGGGCAGCCTTACAATTTCTAATTGTTTACTACTTGAAAAGAACTGTTATGTTGTACATAAAAGTCCCTTTCCTTTAAAAAAAATCTCTTTTAGTACACAGACATAGAAGTGGTATTGTTAGATCAAAAGGTATGCATCGGGGCAGCTAGGTGGCGCAGTGAATAAAGCACCAGCCCTGGAATCAGGAGTACCTGAGTTCAAATCCGGCCTCAGACACTTAACACAAAAAACTAGCCATGTGACCTTGGGCAAGTCACTTAACCCCAATTGCCCTCCAACCCCCCCTCCAAAAAAAAAACAAAAAAAACCCACAAGAAAAAAAGGTATGCATGGATTAATAGTCTTTGGGCATAGTTCCAAGTTGCTCTACAGAATGGTTAAATCAGTTCACAATTCCACCAACAGTGCATTAAGGTCTCCTTTATTCCCATATCTAGTCCAAAATTTGCAATTTTCCTCTTCTATACTTTTAGCCAATTTAATAAGTATGAGGCTATACCTCCAGCCTACATGAGTGTGGATTAGGAGAATATACAAAGCAAAGGTGATGTGCACCCATATTGTGAACGTGAAATGCAAAAACGACAACGTATATTTCTGTGGTTGATAAATATTAGGGCACTTGTTAGATGAAATTTCCTGAATAATGAAATAATCCCTCATTATATTTAGCATAGTGCCAGGTACAAAATAAGTGCCAAACAAATGCCCCTTTTCATTCATTATGGTAGCATGTTGCAACATCTCAGTAAAGCAGCACAAATAAAGGTGAGAAAAAAGAGATCTTGCACTTTCATGATCCAGAATCCTGGAGAAATGAGCAAATGTCTGCAAATTAAAGATTTCTGGAGATAAGAGAAAATAGGCGATGTATAAATAAGCAGAAAATAAAGACATTAGGAAACTGTTGTAAATCAAAGGATTTATAAGGCCTGACCTTCCTTTAGTTTGCTGTTGTATGTTGGATTGAAGGCCTGAATGAAAAGAGTGTAGTTACTCTTCCTGAGTTTGGCCCTTATCCTTTGATCTAGTTAGTCCCTAGTTAAATTTGACTCCATGAAAAATCCCTTGGGCTAAATGTCTTACTTGTTCTGTCGATATCTTGGCAGACAATGTCTGTTGTTAGCAAGAGCTGTATTACTAGGAGTTTCCTGTGGGTAGAATGATCTGCAAATGTATCCCACAATGAATGTTCTGTCACAGGGGGTCCTATGGAGAAGCATCTGTTATCTTCTTTTATGGAAGATGAGGACACAGACAATGCTGCCAGTGAGGGCTTTACTCTATTATAAAACAACAACCTTCAGTAGAGTCAGAGTCACAAGAAAAAGGCAAACAGCTTGCTTTATGGAAGTTGCATCTTTTTCTGCTGCCAAGAAATCACTGATCTGATGTTAAAGGCTTGCCATTAGTCTTTCTTCAACCAAGCAGGTGGCAACTGTTCCTTGTTCCAGTTCAGCTCCCCAAGGTTACAGCTGTGAACTTGGTAATAGTGCTGTTTATGCTCTGCCAGGCTTAAAATTCTTCAGGTTAATCCGCCACCCTTACCTCCACCTCCCTCACCTACACACACTTATTTTCCTTACTTCTTGTTGAGCAAACAGTCAGGCACAGACGTACACAGATGTGACAATACCTATTCTGTACTTTCCTTGAGGTAGATTGCCCTGCATGTTTTTGCAATCATAAATGATCTTGGGAAGATTCCTTTAGAAATAAAACAAAGCAAACAACGGGGAGTGATGGTTCCACTTCCGAGTGATTTCTCTATTTCTAAAAAATAAAAATTAATGTCAATCTGAGCATCCAGTAACTTAATTCCTGACACCTATAGGTCTATTTTTCTAAGTATGTAATGCTTAAAGGTGAGGTTAAAAGAGGCAGGACAATCAATAGTCAGAGGACAAACAACTCATATTTTTATGCCACTTTCAGTTTTAAAGTCCTTTACCCAGAGTGACTTGCTAGGCAATATAATAAAAATATAATCAGCCCCATTTCAGAGATTAATTAATTAATAGAAACTTGCTCAAAGTCTCATAGCTATTAAGTTGGAGAGTGACAACTCAAACCTAGGTTTTCTGACTCTAAATCCAACTTCCCTCTATAGCTATATCAGATATCAGATAATCCAGATATTCTATACAGAAGAAGCTTATTACATGATTAATACTATGAAAGAAGGAACAGGCAGAATGCAGAAAAGTTCTATTTGTAGACTTATTGGTGATAGAAAAGAAAGAATGTATTAAACTAAAAAGTAACTTAAAAAGCAATGTCTACAATTTTCTTTGGTTCTCCTTATGGCAGCTTAGCACACTGTCTAGCCTTAGCACACAGTAAGTGCTAAAATAATGTTCATTCATCCATTATGGCAGCACATGGCAATACCTTGGCAAAACAGTAGCCAAATGTGAGAAAAACATCCTGAGGTTTGGTGATCCAAAATCCATGAAAGAAGAGCAAAATCGTAGAAATGATAGATTTCAAGGGACAAAAAGAAAATAGCTAGTATAGAAGAAAGAACCTTTTAGTAATACAAGGGATTAATACCCAGTCTGTATCTAGATGGTACATGAGTAGAATGCTGGACCTGAAGTCAAGGATATCTGAATTGAAATTCAGTCTCAGACAATTTCTAACTATGTGGCCAAATAATTTAACTTCCTTTTGCCTCAGTTTCCTCATCTGTTAAATGAGTTGGAAAAGGAAATGGTGAACCATTCCATTGTCTTTGCCAAAAAAATCTTAAATGGGATCACAAAGAATTGGACATGACTAAAACAACTAAACAACATCAAGTTATCAAGTCTGTGCCTTATCTTGCATAAAGCTGGAAAGGCACAGGATTTAGAATCAGAAGACCTGAATTTATAGCCCAGTATTGTCACTTACTCAGAATTTGAAGTCATTTTTACTCTCTGGCCTTTATTTTTCTCATCTATATTTAGTAATTGCTTCGTATCTCTGCATCCGGGTTCCAGGTATACCTCTGTAATGTTGCAATGCCTTTTTAAATTGTATTGACTCAAACCTCCTTTCTAGTGAGGTCACCTCCACTGTTAACAGCTATTGAGTAACGTTCCAGTCCCATTTAATCAAATGACATCAATTAGCCTTTGCAAAGGGATATTTACTTTGAAGATGTAACAGCTACAGAAAAACAAACATTTTCTTCCAGCTCTTCTGGGACATATTCTCTTGTGGTTCCTAGAGAGAATAAGCACAAATATGTAAGTTCCTATATGTGACTGATTCCACCAAGTTCATGTTCAAATGAAGCATTGCTGTGGGATGAGATCTTGTCTCAGTTAACAAAGGAATATATCCCTAAGATCACCCCTTACTCTTAAAGTTGAACCAGCTATTGACAAATCTTGGTAAAAAAAAAAAAGATCTAATCCTGAATCTTGTGATAATTTAAATCTCCTGACATTTTGAAATTCACAAAGGTTAGCATCAAATGCCCTTTACCTAAAACCAAATAGTAGCAACTATCATATTCCTGCACTGATGGTTCCAGCCCCAACTTCTTCCCCAAGTGAAAGTCTGAAACTATCCCTGCTATGTATTTTCACTTCTGTGTCCTGTCAGTTTTTTCAAATTCTGCATATATAATTCAATAAACTTTCCACATAAGCTTTCCAGCTTCATTCCCTAACTTTTTTAGGGTTTTACCTGGCTGAAAACATTCTTGAAATCTCTTGCTCCTCTCAGTTTTTCATCTCTCTCCACAATCACATAAATCATTTTGCTAATGGCCCTTTCTTTCCATTCCCATTTGCAGCACCATTGTTCAGTCCCTTGTCTTTCCATTGGTTTAAAAGATAATTTTGTGGACGTCTCCTGGCTTTCAGATTTTCACCTCTCTATCTGACTCTTATCTGCACACATTTATTTTTAGATTCACCCCATATTCTAGTCATTCTGTCAATTCATCAATCCCCAGCATGGTCTAAATGGAAATAGCAGTGGATTTAGTTAGAAACAGTAGGAAATCTTTCCTTAATACCTAATCCCTATGTTATCATAGACATACCATTTCTCTCTGGGTCTCATTTTCCTCATTTCTAAAATGAGAGAACTATTCTACATACTATTTAAGGGTTCTTACAGTACTAAATATTTTTGTTCTGATCCTCTTCCATGTGTTTAATAATTTGTTGTTGTGGTTCAATTATTTCAATGATATCTGACTCTTCATGATCTCATTTTATCTTTTCCTGGTAAAGATCCCTGAGTGGTTTGCCATTTCCTTCTCCAGCCAATTGTACAGAGGAGGAAACTGGCAAAAATGGAGATTAAGTAATTTGCCCAGAGTCAGAGAGTTATCAAGTATCTGAGGTTGCATTTGAACTCAGGTCTTCTTAACTACAAGCTTCCTAACTAACAATGGTACCAAAAAGTTGCTTTTGATTATACAGCTATCTTTTGATCAAGACTTTAAGAATGAACACACATTTTATGGGTTATAATATCAAGATTCAGAAAATGTAAGATACTTGTCTATGCTCATACAACTAATAATTGCTGGAGCCGGAATTTGAATGATAGGTGTTGTGAAACTAAACCAGTGCTACTTCTACCATGTTTACTTTATTTTCCTCATCTCCTTCCAGGGTCCAAACTTCCATGAGTTTCAGCACAGCCCAAGGCAATCAGACACCCTCCAGTGATGAGACCTCAATGGATTGTAGTGTAACCCCTGGAAAAGGTGAAAAAAAAACCACTAGACCTCATCACATGCTGTACATTCCCACTACAACCACAGCTCTGCACCAGGTAAGCTTCTAGATGTCTAGGACCTCCAGCAGCACCGGTCATCATTCCTCATTACATCCCTTCAACACAGCTGGAGAAGGAAATGGCCCACCACTCCAGTGTTTGCTAAGAAAACCCCAAATAGGGTCATGAAGAACTGGACATCACTAAAACACATTATAGGAGAGAATGGAGGTAATCAATGGGAAAACCTTCACAATGAGTCATAATTAGAGAACACGAGGAAGAGAAACCAGTAAAGGTAAAATTGAAGAAAATTAAGAGAATAGGAGAATTACCAGATTTCAGTATCAGAAAAATAATATATTCCTGAAGCAAAAAGTAATAAACAGTATTTAATACTATAGTCAAGGAGAACTACAAAGTGTTCATTAGATTTTGCCCTTAGAGAACTAGAGGTTTCAAGTTTCACATATCACTGAGGAGTGAATAAAGATTTAAGGTGGTAAGGAATTGGTGGTAAAAAAAGAAGATAAATATGAAATAGTCTTTCAAGAAATTTTCCTTCAAGGAAGAAAAGTTAGGAGAGCATCCTACAGCAGTGGTTCTCAACCTTCCTAATATCATGACTCTTTAATACAGTTCCTCATGTTGTGGTGACCCCAACCATAAGATTACTTTCATTGCTACTTCATAAATGTAATTTTGCTACTGTTATGAATCATAATGTAAATATCTGATATGCAGGATGTATTTTCATTGTTACAAATTGAACATAACCCATAGATTAAGAAACACTGCTCTAAGGGTAAAAGAATTGAAGAAAAGTTATTAGCATGGCAGAGGAGAGCCAAACATGGTTGTAGGTAGAGAGAGATTAGGTGCTTAGAGCGAGGATTGGATATGAAAAGTATAAGGAGGAAACTAATGATGGAGCAAAGTATTGAAAATTCAGAATCCCATTAGTGAAAAATGACAACAATATAACTAGCAATTTAAAGTTTGAAAAAATGCTTTGCATATTTTATCACAAAGGGAAAGATCCTGGGAAGATGGCAGAGATTTCCTAGGGGCAGCTTCCTTCCACCATACCAAATAAGCAAGGGGAAAATATCACAATTTCAAAAACACACAAATGACAAAAGAAAGAGAAGTGAAAAAAATTAAATAATAAATAATTCTTGCAAAAAAAAAATCGGAGACCAATTCAACAGCCTCCCTTTCCTAGTGTTCCCATAGTTACTACACCTCTTGTGGACTACACCTTGTTCCCACAACTCACAAGTTAGCCAAGAACAAGACAGCCATAAGGAAAATGTAGATAATTTTATATTACATTAATTTACTCCATTGCAATGGCTTGTTCTTCATTCTCAAAGAGGACCAGTGACATAATGAACATAATATCTTGACGTGTGTGTGAATTTTATTTGATTGAGGCAGAACTATGCAAATTCATTGCCCTCTCTCCTTCAGAATTCATTACCAAGAGAAAGGTAAAGATGACTGAAGGTGTACCAGAATATAGTATGTGTCCTTGGCCTTTATAAATTAAAATCATAGAAAGGAGCCAAGAAGGTGGGGTAAGCAGTAAATTGCTGTAACTCTCCTACATTTACCTTCAAACAACCATAAAACAGGAACCTAGAACAAATCCTGCAACAGAGGACCCAACAGAATGACAGGGTGAAGTGGTCTTTTAGCCCAGGAGACTAGGAAGATCTGCAAGAAATATCTGTCTCACTCATGTAAAGGGGAGCACAGTTCAGGACATTAAGTGTCCCAGCAAGTCCACAGCATGCCATACCTCAGCAAAACAGAAAGAGATCCTAAGCCACAGTGTAGTGGATCAGGCAAACTTTATCACCAGGACCCTTCCCTACCTCCCCCACCTCCTCACACAGACCACTTATATAGCCAGGGAAATGAGTGGACTCCAGCTCAGAGAACCACGACATATTTCAACGTAGCTATGGGGAGACAAGCACTCTCCAGTAGCTGGGTCTCTGGTACTTCAGTCTTGCCTCACGCAGATGGGAGTCCTCCAGGGGCCAGACCTCCACATGCTTCAGCATAGCTCACGGCAAACAGGAGCCAGGAGCCTGCAGTAGCCAGACTTTAGTATGGCATTTAGTATGGCCCTGAGGAAATGCAGAAAAAACCTATTGGGCCTCAGCACACACCAGACACCACATCTAGGACCCCACCTTATCAGTAGGTATGCTGCCACACCCCTATGACCTCCAGCAGCACCAGCTGTACCCACATTATCCCTTCAACACAGGACCAGGTAAACAATCAGAGCCTGCAGCCACTGGCACAAGAAGCTTGAGATAGGGCTCCTTCTACCCTGGGAGCAGAGATCATATTAAAAGAGGCAAGGTGCAGGATGAGGCAAAAAAATACAATTAAAAAAGAGAATATGACAATAGAAAGTTATTATGGGGAAAAGAAAAAACGAAGATACAAATTCAGAAGCGGATAACAATGTCACAACACCCAAAGAAAAATGAGAAATGGTCTCAAGCTCAGAAAGGACTTATTAAAGAGCTCAAGAAGGAGCTTAAAAATAATAGAAGAGAGTAGAAGAAAAATTGGGATAAGAAATGAGGGAGATCCAAGAGAATTATGAAAAAAATGACTTAATAGCTTGGGAAACTCCTTAAAAAGTAAAATTGACAAAATGGACAAAGAGATACAAAAATCCATGGAAGAAAACATCTTCTTAAATAGTTAAATTGCCCAAAATAAAAGGAAGTAGAAACTTAATTAAGAAAGATAATACCTTAAAAGTTATAATTGGGCAAGTGGAACTTAATGTCTCTATATGATATCAAGAATCAATCAAATAAATACAAAAGAACAAGAAATGGAAGAAAATGTAAAATATATCATGAGAAATAAGCAGACCTAGGAAATAGTTCTAGGAGAGAGAATATCAGAATCACTGGGATACCTGAGAGCCATAATCAAAAGGAGGGCCTGGACAGAATCATTTAAGAAATTATTGAGGGAAATTACTCTGATACCCTGGAAACAGAGGGGGGGAAAGGCATTGAAAGAATCCATTGATCACTTTGTGAAAGAGATTACAAAATAAAAACTGGCCAAATTCCAGGATTATCAGATCAAATGAAAAACACTACAAGTTTCCATAAAGAAACAATTCAAATATCTGGGTGTTACAGTCTGGATGATGCAGCATTTGGAAGCTGCAACATTGAAGGACCAGAGGTCTTTGAGCATGATATTCGAGAAGTCAAAGGAGCTATGACTACAACCAAGAATCAATTACCCAGCAAAATTAAATATAATGCATCAAAGGGGAAAAAAGTAGTCATTCAATGAAATATGGGATATTTCAAGTTTTTCATAAGGAAAACAGAAGTAAACCAAATATTTGACCCAAAAGAAACACAAACAGGTAAAATAGGGAAAGAGAACGTTAGAGATTCAATAAAGGTAAACCATTTATATCTGTCTGTGACAATATTTATCACTAATAGTACAGCTAGAAGGATTACACACACACAGATAAATTAATAGATCAATAGGTTGATAGGTCAATAAATCGATGGATCAATTGATCAATCGATCAATTAATTGATGGATGGATGGATGGATCGATTGATCGATGGATAGATAGACAGACAGACAGACAGATAGATAGAGAGATAGATAGATAGATGGATGGATAGATTAACAGGCAGTGCATGTATCAGGTGAATATAAGTGAGTGAAAGGAAGGGAAAGAGTAGTAGAATGGATCCATAAATAGTCTTCAGGGCATCATAGAAGCACTTCAGAGTGTTACAATAGGCATAAAATTGAATTTCATCTGCCTTCTTGCTGAGTCAAGTTCCTGCAATTCCCTAAGTTTTACTTGTACTATCCTTTCGATGGAATTAAATGCTCCCTTCTTAGAGATGGATGAGCTATCCTTCTGATAAACTCTGTGGAATTCTCATTTTTCACTTAGCAGCTTCTGAATTTCTCCATCATTTTCATTATGCCAGTGTCAATGTCTGCAAATGTTCTGACCCAGATGAGCAAATACATTTCTGTACTGTTAGGGGCGGCGCTAGAGGGCGGGTACTGTCATGATGTGATAGGAGGGACGGTGATTGAGGGAGAAGCATAGGGGATAAAAGGGAAGGGACACGGAAGGGCTCTCTCTCTCTCTGTCCGGATGTGAAGAATAAAGGTTGACTCCCATCTCGGGAGCCTAACTCCTACCTCGGGTGCTCTGTCTGGTTTGTTCTCCCATCCCTCATACCAGATGGGAGCCAGGGACGCCTGAAGACCCAGGATCAGGGTAAGTAGAGGGCGGTGGTCGGGGGAGGAGACCCCCACAAGTGGCGCCGAGACAGGGACCCTAGGTTGGACCGCCTGGTTCCCTAAGCAGGCTTAGGGAACCCCACCAGACAGCCTCAACGCTACAGCGTTTGAGAAGATGGGAAACGGAGGGAGGATTCCCCGTATGGAGCCCGAGGATAAGGGAGTAGTGGCATGCCAGCTATATAAGACTTGCCGGCGGCACGGCATGAAAATATCCATAAAAGCGTGCCGGAATTTCATAGACCAAATATGGGAGGTGTACCCCTGGCTTCAGAGGCAGGCACCCCTGGATATTTTATTCAGTGATCTTTGAGCTGAGTGGGGAGCCTCCGTTACTG
>JAQQSW010015025.1:0-11977 GCA_028646575.1 Pseudocheirus occidentalis | reverse complement strand
GGGACTTGTCCTTCTGGTTTTGGGACTCAGTGTTATGGTTTATGAATAAAGACCTTGGTTCTGCCTTCCATGTGGAGAGTTTGCTACATTTTGTGATCCAAAACTATACCAGCATATTCATAACCATCATGGGTGTTGTGAATATCTCATTATTGATACACCTTGCTATTATCATAAATAGGAGAGTTCAGTGGAGAAGACAAGCTGTGACACTTAAGATTTTTTAGCCTGGAGGACAGAAGTCTTAGGCTAGTTATAATAGTTATCTTTGAATATCAAAGTGTATTAATATTTCTAAAAGTTCATGACTCTCTTCAGAGGGAATAGACTTGTTCAGAGTTCCTCCAGGGATTATTAATTGGACTCTTGGTCTTGGCCCCTTCTGGGGTTACATGAGATTGGTGAAAAAAATCAACTATGACTTGTAACAAATAATTGGAAAGAAAGTAGGTACTCATAGGTGGGGAAAGCAACTAAACAAATTGTAGTGCATGAACACAATGAAATATGACCATGCTATAGGGAATGATGAACAGGAATTCAGTGAAAGATGGGAAGACATAAATGAACTGATGCAGAGTTAAAAAAGCAGACCCCAAATGATGTACATAATGTCTACAAAAAAATTTAAGCAGAAAATACAAACAATTGAAACTGAACAGTGTACAGCTACAGTAGAATGAGCTTAATCCTAGAGAAAAACCAAGAAAATGCACTTTCCTTCCTTCTTTAAATAGACTGAGTTCTATGGGTATGGCCCATTGCATATACTCTCAGAGAGATTTAATGTGTTGGTTGGTTTTGTGAACCACATCTCTTTTTTATTTTTCTTTTTAACCTTTGTTACAAGGATTGGGTTGCCAGGCAGGGGAGAGGCATGGGATATATCCAGAAATGAAGGTAGATTTAAATCATAAGGTAATAAAAATAGATTAGAGGTTTAAAAACAAAATATTCTTTATAAAAATAAAAATAAGTGCAAGTTTAGACCCAATCCTCATATTTATAACAGTCTCTCAATTCATCTGCAATTGTACTTTTGACTAGAAAGGGAAAATACACAAAGGGAAGGCAAGGCAAGAGAAGGGAAGAGAAGACAACAGAAGGGAAGACAAAGGAAGGCAAGGCAAGAGAAGGGAAGAGAAGACAACAGAAGGGAAGACAAGGGAAGCGAAGACAATAATAATATATTAGTATATTGGACAAGAGCCACAGGCAGCATTCCACTAATGATCACCGAGAAGGGGACAGACATATTTGTTTGTTTCAACTAAGCTGGTAAAAAGAAAATAGGAAAAATTTAAATAGGAAAACAGATAAGAACAATGAAAGAAAACCTGGGGGAAAGTGCAAAACCACTTGTAACGGCTCCATGGAATTGTCCTCATTACAAATGGCATTTGAGATAAATCATAATGAGGCTACAGAGAAGAATGGTGGATGGATTTTTGGCAAGTTGCCCTCTAAATCATGGTGAGAAACTTCAACATCAACGTGAAACAGATGACTTCTTAGAAATGCTCCCATTAAGAGGGGAGGCTGGGGTGCTTTGTCAGTCGGACTTGTTGAAGTGTTTCTGTATTCTTCCCTGGTTCTTTAGTCAATGGAAGTTTATTAATAGTTGCCAGAGCTCCCAAGGTTGCCATGGTATTTGTAAACAAATGCAGTTGGTCAAGAAACTTCAGGGTGGTATAAAATGCTAAGGGAACGTTTGTGAAAAGGTCCTTCTCCTTGGGGAAGTATTCTGGAAAAATGACATCTTGAAAAGGTCCCAGAAGACAAAGAGATAGTACCAGTGACTTTTACTGTATTTACTCACACAGACCTATTCCATCACAGCACACTGCTTGAATTTAAAAGAGAGAGAGGATGGGGGTAAAGCCGTGGAATATGTTTGCTGAAATAGTAATAACAGCTAACATCTACATAGCCCTTACCATGTCACAGGCACTGCTCTAAGCACTTCATAATTGTTGTCTCCAAGAAGTATAACTCAGGGGAATCTTTGAAGGCTTATAAAGAACTGATGCTGATACTAAAATCTCCTTACCACTCTTGCTTATTAAAAGAGATGCTTTGTCTTGAGCCGCTCTGACCAAGTCTTCAGAGATCTTCAGAGCTAGCCTTCATGCATTTCTCCTCTAAGTAGAGTTTCTAAAGTGTCCCGAACTCAAGAGATCTGCCTGATTCAGCCTCCCTGGTAGCTGGGTTACCATGTTTGAACTAAAATCCCCATTTACCATTTGATCTTGGAAACCCCAGCAAGAAGCGTGGCACAGGGGAAAGAACTCTGGACTCTGCAAACCTGGTTTCAAATCTCACCTTCTGTACTACCTGTATAATCTTAGACAAGTCAATTATTCACTTTGGGTCTCAGTTTCCTTTTTTGTAACAAAACAAAACAGAGGTTTAAACTAGATGTAGTTCTAAAGCTATGATACTATGACCAAAGTGACTAAAAACTCATTCTATTTCCAAGTAGCTGAGAGTCTAGAACCTGTTATAAAAGATGCTTCTCACAAAGTGAGTGGGCATTAAGGGTGCGCCCCTCATATGAAAGGATGGAGGTTCATGCGTTAAAAATGCAAATAGAGACTTCTTAGGTCTTTTGTTGGAGAGAAGTCACATAGATAATAAATAGAGCAGACATCTGAACACAAGTCCTTTCATTCCCCTCTCCCTCTCTGCCCCACTCCCCACTCCTGAGGGCTCACCATTTTAATGCCAATTTTATCCATTCAACTTAGCCTACTACAGCTCAGAACCCTGAAGTTCAACAATCCACCAGCCTCAGTTTCCCCAGTTGTTGGGATTATAGATGTGTATCACTACACCTAACCAAAGCTGAATTTTTCTAACCGAAGTGTAAGATATTATATTTATCCCTATTAATCAATCAATAAACCCTTATTAATCTCCTACTATATGATAGGAGCTGTGCTAAGCACTGGGGATGCAAAACAGAGATAAAAAATAGTTCCTTCCTTCCAGGAACTCACAATCTAATGATGGCGATGGAAACAAATACAGGAAACAAGATACACAGAGGATAAATAGGCGTGTATAGAGGACGAATAGGGGCTGCGGAAAGCTTCCTGAAAAAGATGCAATTTTAGTTGCACTTTAAAACGAAACCAGAGAAGTCACTAGGTGGAGGTAAGGAGAGAGAGTGTTCCAGGCATGGCAGATGGCCAGAGAAAATGGCAGCAGCTGAGAGGCAGAGTGTCTCGTTCATGGAACAGCAAGGAAGCCAGCGTCATTGGAAAGAAGAATACTGAGCAGGGAGTAAGGTGTAAGAAAAGTGGAAAGCTAGAAGGACTTTGAATTCCAAATGGAGCGTTTTGCATTTGATCTTGGAGATAATAGGGAGTCACTGGAGTTTATTGAGTAGAGGGGTTACACAGTCACATTTGTACATTAGGAAAATCACTTGGGTGGCTGAATGGAGGATGAATTGGAATGGAGTGCATTCCATTACATCT
This sequence comes from Pseudocheirus occidentalis, assembly GCA_028646575.1. Lineage (NCBI taxonomy): Eukaryota > Metazoa > Chordata > Mammalia > Diprotodontia > Pseudocheiridae > Pseudocheirus > Pseudocheirus occidentalis. Next base: position 8,495 of record JAQQSW010015025.1, on the reverse strand, counting down.
CTCCAGATTCAGCTCAGCATTTGAGTCTGTTGAGATCGTTTCGGATCCTGACTGTCATCCAATGCATTAGTTCTCCCTCTCAGTTTTGTGAAATCTCTAAAGCTGATAAGCCTGCCATGGCAGAAGGCCAAGGACAGCTCCTGGGGCATTCCAATTGAGATTTCCCTCAGAGACTGGCTCCACCCTACCTTCCCAGCCTTATTTCATATTACTCCCCCCGATATACTCTTTGTTCCAGTCAAGTTGTTCTTCTAGCTGGTCCCTGAACTCTTGACTCAAAGTATTCTGCCTCCTCCCAGTTCTGTGCATTTTCTCAGCCATACCCCAGTCTGGAATGCCCCCTTTCCCTTTTCTGCTTCTCAGAATTCTTGTCTTCCTTGGAGTCTCAACGCGGGCACAGCCTTTTCTATGAAGGCTTTTCTCATCTTGTCAGCTGTTAGCAGTCTCTTCTTTCTCAAATTGTTTTGTATTTACTTGTCTTTGTATATGCTAAATCTCACAGTAAAATGTAGGGACCTTGAGGAAAGGGACTGTTTTAATTTTGTCTTCACATTTCAAATACTTAGCACAATGCCTTGCAAAGGAAGGGCATTTAATAAATATTTGGTGAATTGAAGTTCATAAAATTCTGAATTTACATCCTAATTGCTACTATTGCTTCCTGATCTCCCCTACTACTACTGCTCTCCCTCCCCAAATACCCTAGTATTTATTTAATATGTTGTACGTGTATGTCTTATCTTCTTTATAGAATAAAAGCCCACTGAGGGCAGAGACTTTTGTTTTTGTCTTTGTATTTCCAGCGCCCAGCACAATGCCTGACACACAGTATGGGGTTAGTAAAGGCTTGTTGGTCCAGTGTTTGATGGACTCATGGGTTATGTTGTCCAGTCATTAATGACTCTGTTTGGGTCTGTTGGTAAAACCAGTCCTGAATCCTACTTAACTATATACTACCATCTTGCCCACTCATAGAGATAGCGGGAGGGACTTTGTTCATGACAATAGTGATCCATCAGGGCAGCTAGGTGGCACCACAGTGGATGGAGCGAAGGGCCCGATGTTAGTAAAACTCCTCTTCCGGAGTTCACATCCAACCTCAGACACTTTACTAGCTGTGTGACAAGTCACTTAACCCTGTTTGCCTCTGTTTTCTCATCAGTAAAATGAGCTGGAGAAGGAAATGACAAACCACTCCAGTATCTTAGCCAAGAAAACTTCAAATAGAGTCACAGAAAGTCAGACACGCAACAGCAGCAATTAAGCCGGTAATGTGGCAAAATTTGTTCTTGATAAAGCTTCTTAGTAGTATCTGCTTCCTTTTCTAAATATTCACAAGCCATATCTTTAAAGACCTGGGGATTTTAGAAGACTATGGAATCAACAGGAGTCAGCAATGAAGTGAGACAGCCAAAAAGCTACTATGATCTCGGTGTGCACTAACACTGGCAAAGCTTTCAGGAATACAGTACGACAGCATCTAGAGCAGTGGTTCTCAACCTTCCTTATGCCAGGACCCTTTAATACAGTTCCTCATGTTGTGGTGACCCCCAACCATAAATTATTTTCATTGCTACTTCATAACTGTAATTTTGCTACTGCTATGAATCTATCTGATATGCAGGATGTATTTTTACTGCTACAAATTGAACATAACCCACAGGTTGAGAACCGCTGATCTAGAGTATTGTGATGAGTCAAGAAGGTGGAAGGCACACAGAGGAGGGCAGCAAATACTGTAAAGATCCTTGAGTCCATGTTATATGAAGGTTGGTTGAAGGAACTGGTGTTAGATAGCTAGGAATGGAGAGTGGGTTGGGGGGAGGGCACAGTAGCTGTCTTTAAATGTTTGAAAAGTTATCAGTAGAAGAAGGACTTTGTTTTATTTGGTATCCAAGGAAAGAAGAGGAGCAAAGGATAGAAACCCCAAAAAGGGCAAATAAAGCTTCTCAGTTGGGAAAATTTAACAGTTAGAGGTATACAAAAGTTGATTGGGTTACCTGGAGAGGAAACTAAGTGACTCAGTGGAGCACTGGACTTGGAATCAGGAACACCTGGCTTAAAATCCAGCCTCACTTACCAGCTGTGTGAGCCTAGGTAAGTCACTAACTTCTGTTTGTCTCAAGTGTAACATGGGGATATTAATTGTACCTACCTCCCAAGATAAAGGAAAATAATGTATAAAGTGCATTGCACGGCTTAAGCAGCTATGTAAATTATAACATTATTCTTATCTTATCCCCTGCTTTGGGGACTTTTCAGTAGAGGCTAGATAGTGAGAATTCCCTTTGGACTAGATGACTGTCCATGACTGAGGTCCTATCCAACAATAAATCTTAGGATTATGAGATGCTAAGGGCCTGTAATTTTTAAAATAATTTTGCCAGGAATCAAAGTCAAGTTAACCATGCTACAGTTTGTAGATCTCCTCTCCTTTTCCAAAAGTCAGTGTAGCCTTTGCCTCTCTCCTGCCTCAGCTCCAGGCATTTTTTCTTCTCATCCTCATTTGTCAGTTCTTTCCGTATCTCCAGAGTCTGGAGGCCAGACTCTGGTCTGGTGATTTGAATTCATGAAGGGTCTGGTGTTGTCTTTCTACTTATCTTGGGTCTCCACTCCCTCCTTACCAACCATTTTTATTAGAGCTTCCCATTCCAAATATCGTTGGCCTAATGAGAAAAAAAGGCAAAATAATTAAGTAATTCTCTCTCTTCTTAGGCTGTACATCATCATTGTGCCAACAATTCCACTCGGTAAATGCCTAGTAAGTAATTGCTATATTCAAAATATCGTGCTAGACAATACAATGACTACTAATGCAACTAGCAATAATAATTAGCTTTTTTTTTAGCACTTTAAGATTTTGCAAAGCACTTTGCCTATAATATAGTATCTGATCCTCAAAATCACCCTGTGAAGTAAATGCTATTATCTCCATTTTACCAACGAGAAAACTAAGGTTCAGAGAGATTGGTTAACTTGACTACGGTCATATATTTAACTGTTTGTTGGTGATATAAATATTGATATGAAACAATTGCTACCCTCAAGGAGTTAATAGTCTACTGGAAACTTAACAGTAGTCTTCTCCCTTCCTTGATCATTTCCCTTACTACCAACATACCTTAAAAATTAAATTAATTAAATTAAATTAAAATTTAAAAATATAAAAAGCTTTGATGCTGTTCTTAACCCTCCTCACTCCATTACTGTGTTCAGAGCTTTGGCACTACTGTCCCAGGATTTGTGGGACAATGACACTCTTCTGTCTTCATCCTCCATCATTTGTTCTTGTTTCTATCTGATCTAGACCTGTCTTTCCAAATTGAAGATGGTCTCTTTAATTGAGATTGCTTGCTTTTAGGTCATTAGAATTTCATTCTTGAGAGCCCTTTCTGGCTGACTTCCTCTTTGAACTGTCAGCCATGAGATTATGCCTTTCCTTTACATGAACTCTTTGCTCTTCTAAACTCTTACATTAATAGTGCCCAGCTCTCCTCTGCTTCTGGATAACAAATTCGAAGAAGGAATGGTCTCTCTATCCCAAGATTCACATGACTGATATGGAATCCAGTTCCTTTAGAACTGGTTTGGAATCAGGTTCCAAATGGCAATTCTTCTCAACACTTCCTCTTCCTCTTTAAGAATGGAATGACCTCAAACACGGTGGCATTTGGCTAAGGAGAGTCCCAGCCAGCAGATACCTGGGCACACAGCAGGTGTCTCTACTGTCTAAGGCAGGCCAGTAGGGAGTCACCAACAGTCATTCTTCACCTCTTCTTCCTCTGACTATTGTTGGACCATCTCTCACTGGTAGTCCTCTGTAGCTCTATAACATCATTCCTTGGTGTAGATTGAAGTATATTTCTTTTTCTTTTCTTTTTGGAACATAACTAACACAAAAATATATTTTGCTTGACTTTATATATATATGATGAGTATTGTATTTTTTTTGTCATCTTGGGAGGTATTGTTGTTCATCCTTCATTATCAAAGAGAACCAGTGACATCAGGAAGGCGATGTCTTGACTTGCAAGTGAATAGGGTTTAAGTGAGATAGAACTGTGCAGTCAGCCTCACTTTCTCTTCCAGAGTCATTGGAATGCAGTAGCAACACATAGGTCAAGACAAGTGGCCATGGCCCCTTCTTGGTGGGTAGGAGATGAGGTAGAGGGAGAGAGAGAATTTGTACCTGAAAATAAAAATAAAATAGAATTTTTAAAAAAACCAATATCCTTAGAGTTCAAAAAGGTGCATCCTACACAAAGAATCCCATCCTACCATCGTCAGGAAAAGCCTCATATTTCTTACATTGTTCTAAAAGTTTATTGGTCCTTCTTACCCTCTAAAGTACTTACACAAATGAGGACTCTTGTTGGCTTTTTCTGATTTGTTGTTTGTTTGTTTGTTTTTCGTTTCCTTTGGAACACTTCTCTTCCTTAGAGGGAGTCTTCACGACTGGTAATTGGGCCAAATGGGTAGGTTCTTCCAGCTCTTTTACTTAAGCCTCTGGACAATGATAGCCTTGGTCCTCTGTTGCTTTTTTTGGTAATTCTCATGCCAAATGCCTCATGCATTTGCCTCGCAGGAGACTCAGTTAGCTGAGGGGTCCTGAAAGGGACTTTGCCTGCAGTGGGTTTTACATCCTTGCATGGCTCTGTAGTTAGCAGATTCCTGAAATGTCAAAGGAAAAGTGCATTTAATGTGGAGTCAGAAGCTGTAGGTTTATGTCTTGGCTCTGCCCTTACTAATTGTGTGACTTCAGGTCAGCCACCCAACTTGTCTAGGTTTCAGTTTCTCATAGGGTCTCTCTAGGATTCCTTCTAATTCTAAATCTGTTATCCTAATGAAAAGAAAAAGAAGCTTCCCTCAACTATACAATATGGTCTCAGGTAGAAATCTAATTATACAACACATAATATATATTATTCTATTCTATATTCCTGAATATAATACATAATCACATTATGTATTATCATAATGCAACATAATATATTTTATAATATATTATGAGAATGTGTATTGTGTATATATGGGCATATATATGTGTATATACATGTACGTTACAAATAACATGTTATATGTAATTTAAAGTTTATATACATATATATATATACACACATAACCACATATACGTGTGTGTGTGTGTGTATATATATATATATATATATATAACTTTCTTCTTTTCCTTGGGTTGTGTCCTGATACACAAGGTACATATTTCCACACATTTATACATGTATATCTTATGCACATTGCATTTTCACGCTATATTCAGCTGCCACATGGATTGGCACTCCATCTGATTTTTTTAAAAACCCAGATCTTCATGAATTCTCTGGAATATTAATAGACATGTTATCATATTAATCACATCAAATTGATAAAAATTTAAGAAATAAGATTATTAGTCACTTTGCACATTTTCCTAGTAGATTTCAGACACATTTTCTATTTTATAGCTTCTTTGATCACAAAACCTTCTGTCTTTTTTGTTGCCGCTGTTGTTATTTTTAAAAAGCAAAATGGTACTATTCTACATGAGTTCTGTGGCCTTCAATCTTCTCCAAGCTTTGGTAATTATGATTTTCGTCTAATTGTAAGGAGTGTGTTTCCTTCTATACCCTCACATTGTAGTAAAGGTTGGTTGTGTCCTTGAATCAAGTAGACTACAGTCATGCTAGACTGTTGTGAGTGGGAGGAATAAGTGCTGAAAATAAGCGGTGGAAAAAATCTGGCCCCCAGGGCTATATTTAGTCTTTGATGGAACATTCTCTCCTTTTGGATAGAGGTAGTGCAAAGTTAAACTGACATCCAGAAAATAATGAGATAGCTAATTTGGCTGGGGAACTTTCCAGTCAGTCAGTTTGCTTAGGGGGTTTTCTGGCCCCAGGCTTGGCATGTGGGGTGACCTATTTTATTGAAACAAAGAACCATTGGCTGTTTTGACTCCTAAAGACAAAGTATGGAACTTGGGCAGAAAGAATAGGAAGGCAAGAGTTAAGATTTTCTGTTCTTGGTAGTTCCAAAACAGGTTGTTACAGAAACTTGGCTCCATACCTTTCTTGAATCCAAATGGCCTGTGATCATATGCGCCATCAGAGGGAGCTGCTGGACTAGAAGCACATGGGGCCATGTGAAGACAAAGCTACCAGCCAGCCCTGCCCTGGGAGATGGCACATGGCCATGGGAACAGGAAGTGGTCAGAAAACAATCCCTGAGAAGCCCAGCAAGATTGCCCAGTAAGTTCTATCTTTAATTGGAATGGAGAAGTGAACCAACCAGCCCAGGCAGAGGAGAGTGCTGGGGCAGCTTGTCACTCACTGACAAGAACTGGGCAGTTTCCTATACAATCCTCTTTTCTTTTTCTTCTTTGTACATTGAAATGGTAATATTTTTTTTGATGTTTGTAGAGCTCCTAATAAAAATTTAGCAACCTTTCTGAGGTCCACCTACAAACTTGCACTTGGACTGGCAGGTTGGGTCCTTAAGACCAATTACCTTAGATGATTGCCATCTAGAGTTCTTTGGATAACCCTGTGAGTAACTACTCCTAACATTATAGTTCACAATCTCCCTTCATGTACATTCCTTTAATAATCAGCCAGTAGACTAAATTAGTTCTCAGTAAAGGCATTCCCTCACATAACCTGGGGTGCACTTTACTACAAATGCACAGTTTGTGAGGAGGAGAGTGGGCACAGACCCAAAGCTGAATAGTAGTGAGGTACATAAGTAGGGAACACATATGGGAAAGGGAATTGAAAACTGTGAAAATGAGCATTAGCGAGATTTCACAAACTTCAGTGTGAAATATGGTGTCCATAGCAGATGGGCCACTTTGCTGCTGGACTGGACTGGTTTCTCACAGGTAGCTCCATCTCTATTAGACAAATCAATTCTCAGAACTCCCTAGGCCTACTTGCCTTCCTCCTCCTCCTCCTCCTCCTCCTCCTCCTTCTTTCTTCTTCTTCTTCTTCTTCTTCTTCTTCTTCTTTCTTCCTTCCTTCCTTCCTTTCTTCCTTTCATCCTTCCTTCCTCTCTCCTTTCCTCCCTTCTCCTCCCTTCCTTCCTTCTTTCCTTGTTTCCTTCCTTCCTTCCTTCCTTCCTTCCTTCCTTCCTCCTCTTCCTCCTCCTCCTTCTTCTCCTCTCCCTCCCAAAATTTACATACTACCTTTTACTGAAAAGAAAAACAAAATCCTTGTAACAGAAAAACAATTTCCTTCACTAGTCATTACACACACACACACACACACCCATATCTACTCTTGTGTGTATGAAAAAATATGTATGTGTGTGTGTGTACATACACATATACATAAAGAGAGAAGCAGGGGGGAGAGGATTAGGACAGCAAGTGGTTAATTGTGGGAATTGAATGAACCACATTGACTCTATCTCATGACTCAATTCTGGAGCTTAGTTCCTTTTCTATTCAATTATGGGCCTCAACCAACATCTGTCTTGGGAGAAAACTTTATTCAATTGTGGAAATTGGGAGAAAACCTTATTGCATTGTTTGAACCTAGTCCTCCATGGCTGGGAAACTGAACCTCCTCTCCCTGGTACTTCAAAATTTTTAACAAGGGCCTAAGTTATGCTGACCAGAAACACAATCAAATCCAAAGATTGATGAAAGTTTTCTCATAATTGTACATCTCAAGAAACTCATAGGCCTTGTTTAAAAATTGGTTCAATACTGATCAATCAGCAACTGTTTCCATGTTCTTTTGATGGTTTACAGATACTTAAGGCAAATGGGACATCTCCTTTTCTGAATTCAGGAAACTGTGCTTGTTCATTCTGCCTCTCCCAACTTGAAAAGTCCTTATTCTTTCATCTACTTAGAAATCAGATTATCTAATGTATCATTTTCTTTTAATTAGGTGGCTTATTTAGTTAATTGTTTTTAATGTATAAGAGTCTACCTCCCCCTGTATTAGTCCCCTAGGACTAAGCTAAGGAGGTCTGGTTCCAATTTGTTAGGTAATTGCTATGAATCACTTAATAAATCAGTATGCGCAGAATATTGAACCTTTGTTTCTCAGTTATTTCATCTTTCACATGATATGTGCATGTGTGCACACATACACACATACATTTCAATCTGTACTTCTTGATCAGAAGGTAGATAGCAATCTTTATCACTGGTCTTCTGGAATCATTGTCAGTCATTGCATTGTTCAGAGTTCACAAGTTTTTCACATCTTTATGATGTTATGGTATAAATTGTTCTATTTCTCCTCATTTTACTCTGCATCAGTTCATACAAGTCTTCCAAGGTTTCTCTGAAATCTTTCCCTTCATAATTTCTTACTACATAATAATACTCTATCACATACATACATCATAATTTGTTCAGTCATTTCTTGATTGATAGTCACCACACACACACACACACACACACACACACACACACACACACACACACTGTAAAGCCAATCAGCAGTAGATTCCTGAGAGAATGCTACTGTGAACAGCTTTTAAGATTCGGATTA
>JAQQSW010015024.1:0-11977 GCA_028646575.1 Pseudocheirus occidentalis | reverse complement strand
ACTTTTGTACATATGGGACCCTTTCCCACTTCTGTGATCTCTTTGGGATACAACCCCAAAAGTGGTATTACTGGGTCAAAGGGTATGATATTATTTATAGCCCTTTAGGCATAGTTCCAGATTGCCCTCCAGAATGGTTGTATCAAGAACTTATCATTTCTAGGTGAAAATTTACAAATGAATGACTCCCCCTAACTCTCAATAGTAGATAAGAAATGGTCATCATCATTATCATCACATTACAGGACTTTGACTTACAGCAGGTATTTGGACACCCACTTTGGAGGCCTGCAGAAGAAACTCTACTAGACATCTTTGTCCCTTGCATAAGAACTCGGAAAAGCCAACCCTTGTCATGCATCTTCCCATGCTTCCTTTTATCCTTCCTATGTATTATGAGAAAGTAAATTCCACTAGATTTATATATCATTTATTTATCTATTTCCCAATTGATGGACATCTACTTCATTTACAATTCTTTACTACAACAAAAAGTTAATATTTTGGTGCAGATGTGATTTTTTTTTCTGACTTTGATCTCTTTAGAGAATATATCTGGCAATGGGAATTGCATCTAGGACAAAGGGAACAGGTATTTTAGTGTTTGTCAGCAAATTTCAAAACCATTAAAACCAATGTGGTTTTTATTATTTATATTATTTTAACATGGTTTATTATGATGAAACCATGCTTAACATGGTTTATTATAATCTTATACTGAACCAACCCTGTATTCTGTTTAAGAATCATACTAAGTCATAGTGCATAATTTTTTTCAAAATTTTTTTTATTTTCAGTTCTCAATTCCCTCCCTCTCTCTAACCCTCCTCCTCATCCATTGAGAAAGCAAGAAATACAATGCCCATTCTACCCATGAATATACAAAACATATTTTCACATTAGTCATATTGCAGAAGGAAAAAAACCAATAAAAATAAAGTAAAAGAATATATTTCAATCTATACTCAGAATTCATTAGTATCATTTCTAGGTCTGTATCCCAAAGAGATCATAAAAATGGGAAGAGGATCCACACGTTCAAAAATATTTATAGCAGCTCTCAAAAATTGGAAATTGAAGGGATGCTCAACTGGGGAATGACTGAATAAGTTATAGTAATGGAATACTATTGTGCTATAAGAAATGATGAGCAGTCAGACTTCAGAAAAACCTGGAAAGACTTACATGAACTGATGCTGAGTGAAGTGAGCAGAACCAGGAGAATATTGTACACAGTAATAGCAACATTGTGAGGTGATTAACTCTGATAGACTTAACTCTTCTTAGCAATGCAAAGATCTAAGACAATTCCTAAAGACTCACGATAGAAAATGCTATCCATATCCAGAAAAGGACTATGAAGTCTAAATGCAGATTGAAGCATACTATATTTACTATCTTTTTTCTGTTTCTTCTTTCTCATGGCTCCTCCCATTGGTTGTAATTCTTTACAACATGACTAATGTGAAAATACATTTAATATGAATGTCTATTTAGAACCTATACGAGATTGCACACTGTCTTGGGGTGGGGGAGAAAATCTGGAACTCAAAATCTTATGGAAGTGAATGTTGAAAACAAAAAATAAATAATAAAAAAGAATATAACTTCCCTGCCCCCCCTTCAAAGAGCAGCTATAAATATTTTTGTACATATGCATTCCTTTTTCTTTGACCTCGTCAGGATGCAGACTTAGTAGTGGTATTACTGGTCAAAGGATATGCATGGTTTTATAGTTCTTTGGATATAAGTTCAAATTGTTCTCCAGAATGATTAGACCAGTATACAACACCACCAATAGTGTATTAGTGTACCTATCTTCCACATCCACTCCAGCATTTGCCTTTTTCCTTTTCTGTCATGTTAGTCAGTCTGATGAGTAAGGTAATATTTCATCACTGTTTTAATTTAAATTTCTTTAGTTATTAGTGATTTAGAGCATTTTATCATATGACTATTAATAGCTTTGATTTCTTCTTCTGAAAACTGCCTCTTCATATCCTTTGACCATTTCTCAATTAGGGAATGGCTCTTATTTTTTATAAATTTGGCTCATTTCCCCATATGTTTGAAAAACGAGACTTTCATCAGAGAAGCCAACTATAAATTCCCAGCCTACCCCTCAGTTTCCAGCTTTTCTAATTTCAGATGCACTGCTATTGTTTGTGCAAAACCTTTTTAATTTAATGTAATCAAAATTATCCATTTTACCTCCTGTGATCCCCTCTCTTGTTTTATCATAAATTCTTCCCTTATGGGGGAGGCTAGGTGGTGCAGTGAATAGAGCACCGGCCCTGGAGTCAGGAGGACCTGAGTTCAAATCTGACCTCAGACACTTAACACAAAAACTAGCCGTATGACCTTGGGCAAGTCACTTAACCCCCAACTGCCCTCCAAAAAAAAAAAGCAAAAAAATTAAAAAAATAAATTCTTCCCTTATTCACAAATCTGACAGGTAACTTCCCCCAACCCCCATTCCTTTATTTGCCTAGGATATCACCCTTTGTGTCTAAATCACATATCCATTTTGAGCTTACTTGGCATACAGTGTGAGATGTTGGACTATGCCTAGTTTTTGCCAGACTGCTTTAAGTTTTACCAGCAGTTTTTGTTGAATAGTGAGTTCTTGTCCCAATAGCTTGGATCTCTGTGTTTATCAAACACTAGGTTACCTTGGACATTGACTTCTATATTTTGGGTGCTTAATCTATTTCACTGATCAGCCACTACAAATTGCTTTCAAGAATGGCTGCACAGCATAAGAGCATCACTATCAGTAGAGACAGTGCACCTCTACCAGGAAGGATTTTCTAAATACTGTTATCTTTGCCATTTTGTTGGGCACGAGATGAAAAGTCTCATTTTTCTCATCATTAGTGTTTTGGAACAATCTTTCATATAATTCTTAACACTTAAATTATTCTTTCACAGTCTTGTGCCTTCATAGCCTTTGACTATTTAACCATTGAGAAATAGCTCTTATTCACATATAATTATGTTAATTCCCTATAGATATATAGCTATGCTTATGACCTGTATAGCTTGGCTATCAAGCTATTATAACAGATATTTAATGCAAAGATTTTTTTTTCCAATTGACACTTTCCCTTATATGGATTCCTTTAGATTGTGTTCAATCCACACAAAAGTTTTTTGGTTTCTATAATCAAAATTATTTTTTCATTTGTGGTGCCTGCTATCCCATGATTTTTAAAAATAATTCCCCCCCCCCAACTTGTTTTGTTTGATTATACCTATTTTTACAAGGGTTTTCTTTTTCTTTTTCAATGGGGGTGGGAGGGAGAGAAGTTAAATACCTGTTCATTGAAAAATAAACATGGATCAATTTCCCTCTTACTCATAGCTATGAAAAGTATCTGATATTGTCTCCTAATTTTTTGTAGTATGAACTATTTGATGTTCAAGCTTATAGTATTTTTGTTTTGCAATCCTATAAATGAATGATTTTGTAATATTTTATATTTTAATTATCTGTTTGTGTCTTATACTTTTACTAGACTGTCAGCTCCATGAGATTAAGGTCTGGAAATCAACATTTTATATCTTCCCTAGTACCTAGTACAATGCATGTAGTTGATGCGTAGTAAATTTTTGTTGAGTGAAGTAAACTAGACTATATTGGCTATAATGATTGTGATAATTAATGGGGACATTTAAAATGACTGGGTATTAGTATCTGAAAATAACAGATAGGTTTGAGAGTTCCTGGTTCAATTAAAAGAATGGACAGCTATATAACACAAGTATTCAGTAAAAGGTATTCTCTTCTCTGAAGCTAAGAAAGAAGCAGTAATTTGGAACGAAATTAGTGTTGGCAGGTAGTTAGAGATGATGCACATGCTGAAGGAGAATTTCCATTCAGACTGCATTAACATTTTCAAACTACTTGGGCTACATGGACACTTAAGCCATTGGCTTGTTTGTTTGACAAAGCACCAAAAAATGTCTTTTCATTTAGCATTCAGACATTAAAGTTCTCTTTCGTCATAGCAACACATGGAGAAAAGCACAGAGAAAGGAACAAAATGGCGAGCTTCAAGATAAGACTATCCACAGAGAAGACGAGAACATCACTAAATTGACAAGACCAATGTTTGGCCCCTGAAAACAGATGAATGAATGAATGAATAAATGAATGCACCTACTTCCCCCTCCTTTCAGGAGAGAGTTAGAAGACTGGGGCTGTGGACTGTTGCAATAGCTATCCTTGTATTGGTTAGCATTAGTTAATTATTTTTCTTTGATGTAAGGTGGGGGTGCTCCTTAGAAGGGTGATGTGTGTGTGTGTGTATGTGTGTGTGTACTCACAAATGACTGTCAAGTTAAAACAATAGTCTTTGTATCACCCAGACTTTTTGAACAGTACCTGGTCAAAGAGAGGTTCTTAGCCTTTTTTTGGTGTCATGGATATATTTGGCAATCTGGGGAAATCTAAGAATTCCTTTTCAGAATAATGATTTTTAATAATTGAAGAAAATGCAAAATTTCAGTTAGAGGTTAGGGAAAATAAAGATGTAGATTTTTTTTTCCCTGTCCAAGTTTATGGACCCCCTGAGATCTATTCACAGAACCCTTTAAGGGTCCACAGACTCTGGGTTAAGAATCCCTGATTAAAAGGCAAAATCTACTGTAACAAAAGTTCCTTCCAACACTTGGGAGAACTTCCAGAAAGTAGATAGCAAAAATAAAATTAAATGATAAATTTTGCTTTAAAAAAAGTTGAATTAGAGAAGTCTAGAAAACATATACTCTTAAGCAAAATGGGGCCCTCCAAAAAGGTTTTTGCAAAGTGAATAAAAAAATAGAACTAACCTGATTTTGGCTGTTGACCTGAAAACTCCTAACTCTCCCTTAGGAATATTTCTTAGATATCAGGGTATGAATTGTAAACTTTAAAAATGTTTAATGAACTCTCCAGCTATGGAAGCCTAAAATAACAAATAAATAGGTTTAAAAGCTGTAGTAAAAGTGTCTTTCTTATGGCAGGAGGCAGAAAAGATTTAAATAGTGCCCATAAAATATAACATGTGATTAATACTCCATTACTTCATCTGGTAATGTGGCAGTCTTGCCAGGGGTGATTATTTACCACAGTTATTTACAGCATTTATGTAGACTAGTCAGTGCAGCCATTGGTAAATTGAAAGCTGTTTGATATGATCCTAATGAGGGCATGCTTTGTGGTTTGGAAAAAATGAAAGGAGATGTGTGTGCACTCGCATGTGTTTGTAGAGAAAGAAAACAACACAAATATCTGTAGCCTGAGCTGACCTTTTCCATTTTAGTTGACCGAACTCTACTGGTTTAAATAGGTAAATTTGCTAGCTACAAAATGAGAGTTCATCTGCTGACATACTCAATTCTCATTTCCATTAGGTTTCCTGACATATACAACCTTTTGTGTCATCCTAATGGGTCTGCTACTGCCTTTCTAACCTAACATGGAACTGAAGGCACTCATGCATTCAACCATTTGAAATGCCAGATGAGAGACAGAGTGGTAGTATGTGGATAGAGGACTGGCCTTGGAATCATAGCATCATATATTCTAGAGCCAGACGGCTATCTTGCCCAACCATCCAGCTGTGGGAATATGGGACAATCCTCAGTGCCTCAGGCAGCTCTCCAAACTATAAGCCATAGGCAACTTACCAGTTTGTATGAGTGAAGGAAGTTTCCCCATGGAACCTACCTACATGAATAAAATCACAAATCTGGACTCCTCCTTTCCCTTCCTACCCTTCCTACTTCCTCCCCCTACCCACCCCATCAAGACATTGTGCTAGGTGCTAGGGATTAAAAAACAACCACTGAAAACACAGACCCTGTCCTTAAAGGAGAGAGGGTACACCATGTATATAATTATATATGATACAAGGTATATTGTTGAGGGGCACAGATGGTGGGCATTTGAGGAAGGAGGGATAAATTTCATGGAAGGTTTCATGGAGAAGGTGATACCTGATCAGGGTTTTGAATAAGGGAGTTAGTACATTCCAGGGGTGGGGGTGGGGGGTGGAGGGTGGAGTGACCTATGTGGTTACATAAAAGCTAGGAAGTGCATGATGAAATCAGGGACAGCTAGTAGTCTAGTTAAGAGATGTAGAAAATGTGAAGGGGAATAAGAAAAATAAAGAGGAAAGTAAAAGGTAGGTTGGAATTAGATAGTAGATGCTTTAAATGCCAGGCTAAGCGTTCTGCATTTTATCCAAAAGACAACAGGGAACCACTAAAAGTTTTTGAACAAGAAAGTGATGAGAAGTACATTTAAAAGATTATTTTGACAGCTCTGAATTGGAGAAGGATGAGACCAGAGACAAAAAGATCAAGCGGGAGGCTGCTAAAACTATAAGGCCTTAAATAGGAGTATTTCAAGGATGGAGAGAAGGGGATGAATTCAAGAGATGGTACGGACGTAGAATATACAACATCTGGTAACTTGATTGGATGTGGAGAGTGGGGAGGGAAAAGGAATGATCCAGTGACCTTGTGGTTTTAACTAAGAGGATGGTTGTACCATCAACAGGTATCATAAAGTTGGGATAGGACACTTTGGGGAAAGAAGTTAAGTTTAATTTGGACATAGTTAATTTGAGGCACCAATATGGAATTCAAGTGGAAAAGCTTAACAAGTAGCTGGAAATGTCAGCCTGGAGCACACGGGAAATCTTGGGAATTCATTTAGGAGTTATCTGCATAGAGATGATAAATTTAAGCCATGAGAGAACAGAGATAAAAATATTGGACTAAGTCGGGGAGTATTTATACTGGTGGGACAGGAGGCAGATGTCAAAATAACAAAGGAGACTGAAGAGAGGTCAGGATGTTAGGAAGAGACCCAGGAAAAATCAGAATCATGGATGCTGAGGAAGGAGAGGACATTGAAGAAGGGGATGCAAAGCTCTGACACCTGAATTATTGAGAAATTATATGTGCACTTATACTGAGCTAGTAAGCCCACAGAAATTTGCAGAGCTCAGAGCAGGGGCACCATTGATCAGACTCTGCCATGGATCACCCCACTGTGGGAGTTGTGAAAGTTTGCGACTCCCCAACCTGGCTCATCCCAAGATTCTGGAATAAAGTAACACTCAATACCTCAAGAAAGCAGCAATAGGACCACACCAGACATTCCCCTTCATAAGTGCACAGAGTCTGGCCCTAACCAGTCTAAAATGAAGTCAATAAGTAGGCTGGAACAATGAGAAAAAAATCCCACTATAAAAAGTTATTATGGTGGCAGGTATGACCAAGATACCTTGGGCCATAAAGACCTTGGTGGCCCATGTAACAGGGATACATTTAGATGGATAAAATTCAAAATAGCCAATTTGACATTTTCAAAGAAGACAGCAATTTCCACCTTTGGGCAGAGTATGAAGAGGACCATGTCTGTGTTCTTATTCCATTCTCCTATCTTGAAGAGAGCTGTTTTGCATGAAATATATCTAGTTGCTACACATCATGTGTCTGCAGTTCAGAGGCCTTTTAAGGGTTCAAGATAAAAGGTACTCTCCCTGGTCACTCTGGGTATAAGTAATCCTGCGTGGACTTGGAGAGTCATAAACCAATTTAGCCATCTCATCTCCAGGAACATGCAGGTAAATAAAACAAACTCTCTTCTATGTCTCCCAAATATACAAATAATACACTTTTAAATTTAATCTGCATTATTAAACTTTTCTTCACCACTTTCTAAATTCTAGCCAATGAACAAAATTAACTATATCAAACCCTGATCAGCATTTGCTGATTTCTGAGATGTAAGTGTTCACGCTAAAAATTTACAACAGACCCTTGAAAGCTGGTGTAAATTGACAACCTCTGCTCCTATCAAACATTATGTTAAAGACAATCACACATAGGAAACAAATATATTTATCAAAGTAAGTGGTAAAATAAATTGGAAGTTATAAAGATTAGTATAGATAATGATATAGAACTAAATTGGGCTCTTGTACTTGGAAGAAAGGTTAAATCTGGACAACTAAGGAAGAGAATGATCTCACCCAAAAAGTCCATTCTTAGAAGTCTCTGGGGCTAGAAGCACTGGGAATCAAAAGATATGTTAGGGGAGAAGTTTTCAAGGATCCTAGGCAGGTCTCCTATCCATTTAAAATTCATACCTTGACCAAATCCTGAGGCATAATATAGTTGATTGGATTAAGAGAGCTCTGGGGACATTACCTGGGCAAACACAACAGATTATAACCTAAGTGGGAATAGGGATGGCATTATTGGGTTTATGTACCTGCTTACCCATCCTTATTTTCAGTTTTTCTCACATCATTCAACAAGTTATATATAATGTCCAATTGCATGATTTTGCCCATGGCCCTATATGCTATAGGGGGGACGAAGAGAACTCCCAGGAGTCTATTAGGGCTTCGTTAATGGGATGTTCCCCTCTGCTATAAATAAAAAAGATGGGGGAGATGTTGTAGGCCAAGACTTTCAGGGTCCTTGGCCACATAGCTCACCAGTTCTACAAAGGTCATTAGGCAGATATGCAAGGAAAGTATAATCTTGTTGGGTGGATGCTCTCATTGGTTTCATGAATATCTAAAGAAAGTACTGAGTTAATTCATGAAGATCTAAAGAAAATACTGAATTAATTTGCAAGTCTTGATTGTAACACTATGTTTGTGCCTCTGGACATGGTCCCAGGATAAAGAGGCTAACTAGTGATTGGCTTTGGGTTGGGGTAGAGAAAGATCCAGACCAAGGGTGGTTCCTTGCATTCTGCTAAGGGTATATAAACCTTGTATCTTCCATGTATCTTTGGCTCTGTATGAAATAGGTCTACAATAAACAGACTATGGAATATAAAAAAAATAAATAAAATAAAATTCATACCTTGCCTCTCACCCCAAACTATGTTTCCCTGATTCTCTCTATGAATTTTGTCCACCTATCAAGAGTCATTTCTCCCTCATGTAAACTATTCACCTGCATACAGGCTCAGAGGTCTTTTAGCTGATCAAGAGTCAACCCCTGAACGTAGGCCAGATCTTAGACTGTTCTTCAAGTATCTGCCCAAACCCAATTAGGCTGGGGTGTTGTATGCATCAGTCTGTCTATCTTTCTGTTATCTATTTCCCTATCTCTGTCATCCTTCTCTGTAATCATATACATATATGCATATATGTACAAGTCAGAAAACAGCCCAAGAGGACAGCAGGGGGCCACTGAAGGGTTTTGAATACAGGAGAATCATCATCTGAGCTGAGCACAGAGAAGATTAATCTGGCCACCTTGTGATAGCAAACTTTCTCCTCAAGTAAACTCTCTTTTCACAACACTAGTCAATGGCAAGAATGTTGTGTCTTGTGCTAGGATAATGAAAGGACCAGTTTAGAAAAATAATTCCCTTTCCCAGGAGCCCCTTTTTCCTCATCAAGGAAAATCAACTCAATAGAGGATTAAGGTAGAAAGAACCAGAGAAGACAGGGTTTCAAGGACATAGATCTGGTGACTTTTAAAATCAACCCAGTCAGAGAAAGTTTTATTAAGCAAAGGCCAGGAAAAAAAATAGGTATATGGAAATGACAACAGATGATTTGAAAAACAAAATCTAGACATTGCTATTTAATGTTTATTGAATCCTTCTAACATTTTAGGCACTGACATTCACTTTAAAATAGAAAAATGTCAGGTTTTATGGATGTTTGAAGAAAACAGCTGTCAGAAAAAGCATACATTTATGAACGACTATATTTTCAAATACTGTCAATAACATCTGTGCAAGTTTAATGACTGGTTTTTATAACATTTCATTATGGAATAAACTAAGAAAACATCTCCCCTACATTACCCAACAAATCCCAAAACATACACTTCAGTCTCTCTTATATCCAATTCACAGAGACCCTGTGTATTTGAATGCACAAATATTTCTTTAGCATGAAGAGTCTGGAGGGTTTCATTACTGTGACCCTAAGCAAGTAACTCAGCGACCCTAAGCTTGGTTTCCTCACCTGTAAAATGAGGGGACTGAACTCTGAAGTTCCCTACCAGCTTTAAATCTATGATCCTGTGATTCCTTGGGGCTAGCTTTGCCTTGACATTGGCTCTGGGCTGCCAGATCCCTCTAAGTGGAGTTGGTACAGTTGTAATGACAGTAGCTCCTACTTTGCAGGGATCATGGCCTACAAAACCTGAAAGGCTTGGTTCTGTTTTCTGCTCCTGGCTGCTCTGGATTAGAACACTTTACAGCATTCCTCTATCCTCTCCTTTAATGCCACTTTTCTAAATGACCCTCCCTTCTGTGACCATCCCTAAGTGGCCTTCTCTTCTTTTTCTGAGTTTTCTTCGATAGATACATCCAGACACAACCCAAGACTGTCTTCAGGAAATTCTGACATCTTGGAGCTTCCCTCAGGCAAGAGTAGTTCCTCTGTCTACCATTATTGGCCCCAAAGCCAGGCAGGATGCTTATGTTATAAGCAATGGAAATCCTTCAAATTTGGAAAAGCTGTAGTGTTGCAAAAGAATGATGTTTATGAAAAGGTTATGTTTTATATGTGCACAAAACCTTTTGATCCCTTAATGCCCTCCTTTTCTCCCCCTAACATAAATTTGTTGTAAATAACTAAGTGCACATTTGCAGTAATATACATTTTTTCCCCCATTTTCTTAAAATGCCAGTCCTCCTGGGAACAAGGAGTCCTTTCCTAACATTTGCTGATTATTCCTCAGGACATGCCTGGAAGTTGGCAAGTAGGTGGCAAATACCATTAATTCCATTTGACAGATGGAGAAACTATGATAAAATGATGAGGTCTGGGTGCATCAGGCCAACAGCTTATTTCTGGAACTCCAAATTTATTTCTTGACCCTGTTGTCTATCCAACTGCAGCAAACCTTTTATTAGCAAGTTTGAAAAATTCCTATAAAGAAAAAATTGATTTTGCTTAAGATATACACCACCATTTAAAAAACTCAGCTCAAATCTCACCTCAATCCAGAAGATTTTTCCACATCAACCCATTTATCTCAGTAATCCACATACAGGTATGGTGTTTTGTATGCGTTCCAAAGATCTGTGTATATTTTTGTCAGACCACTTTGGGAGTTTTGTGTTCAGTTCTGGGCACCACATTTTAATTTAAATGCCTATAAGCTGGAACATATCCCAAGTGGGGCAATCAAGATGGCAAGTGGATTCAAGATCACACCAAGGAAATGGCAATGGTGAGTTTGAAGAACAGAAAATTTAAAGGGGGCTATGCTAGTCTTCACATATCTGCCAGGCTCTTGGGTGCAAGGAAGATTCAACTTGTTCTGCTTGGATCCTGAAGGAAGAATTACGAGGAATGGATGGAAGTTACAGAGCTGTAGATTGAAGATTGATGCAAAGAAAGACTTCCTAACAATAAGGACTGGCCCAAAGTGGAACGAGATACTTCAGAAGGTAGGGTACATCCCCATCCAAGGGTGTGCTGGAGCCAGCTCAAACTGGCATTCAGGAGGCCACTATTACATTTTCAGGGTGAACATTTGTACCTCAGAAATGAGCAAACAAATAAAAACTACACATCAGGGCTTGGTTTATTGTTGTATTGATTGTCTACCTTTAAGAAAGTGATGGAGGAAATGTTAAGTCCCACTTAAAAGCTGCCAACTTGAATTTTCTCCAAAGAGCCAGTTGTTAAATCATTTACTGGCACACCCCTGCCCCCACCCCTAGAAGTGGAATGGTCTCTTCCTGGCTTTGTCATAAACAGTGTTCTTGTTCAGGAATGGGCTAGACTAGATAGCCTCAAGTTCCTTGACACTCAAAGCTCTGTGATCCTGATTTGTCTTCCCAACTAAATCATGAATACCTATGCAGTTCATAGCACCTTGGACAATATACTGTAGTATATATTGTAGTATATACTTGACTAACTAGCAACTGATAGCAGAATAATATTTAGAGCTAAGAGGGATTTTATTTATACACACACACACACAC